>PVKN010002154.1:0-44617 GCA_004027915.1 Capromys pilorides
AAAAAAAAAAAAAAAAAAAAAAAAAAAGAAAAGTCAGGGACCAAGAATGTAGAGGGCAGAGGCTTTGGGCTACAGCTTTATGTCATCAGTTCACCACCTCATGCTGTTATGCTTAGGTGTTGGGAGTTGCTAAGGTGGAAATGGATCCTGTGTGGGAGGGCAGGATGAGGCCTCATTGCCTAAAGCAGCCTTACCTCAGTCCTGAGAAAAACATCCTGCCTGGATATTGTGGGCTATTGGTTGCTAGGCAACTTGTGTCTTGCAACTATAAAGGTATAAAAAAAGCCCTTACTGTAGTTCATGGGGTCATTTTGGCACCCAGGCAGATGAGTCACCACCTAACCCAGTTCTTGTCTTCTTGCCTATCTTTTCTTTGCTCCTGCTGCCATTTCTCCCTGGGTACGACACACTGAGAGACAATGGATCCTACACTTCGGGGCATACTTTTGGAGCTCCATTCAATTTCTGACTTGTAAATCCACCCCACCCTGCATTTCTGTTCTCATCACCTTTGCTTTTCCCTGCAGGAACTGTTCATTCCAATCCGCAGGACAATTTAAAAATGCACTCAATCTTTGTTCACCTTCGCTGGTACAGAGCTTCAAATACCCTTGGCATTTCTAGAGTGCTAGGTGTGTCTTGTTTATAAGGAGATCATTTCCACCATACCTGTGTTTATGTTAATAAGGTGACTCATGGTGGCCCTTGGACTGTGGTCACTTGAGAGACCAAGCATGTGATCAGAGGGCTGGTACTGTCCTTACCCTACCACACTCTAAACAGAAAAGGACTATTGGTTGAGTTCATCACGTGGTCAACCAGTTACACTCACAGGATGAGTGTAACCCACATAGAAACTCTGGACATAGAAACTGAGAGGAACTATCCAGTTGGTAAACACAGCAAGGCACTTGACTCCACAGAGAGCAGGCATCAGCTGTGCACGTTCTCCTCCCACAACCTGCCCTATACATGTATTCCCTGTGGCATTCATGAGTCAGATTTTATAATAGAAGTATAATTATAAGTACAGTGCTTATCGTGACTCTGGTGAGACATTCAAGCAATCTTAAGGGGAGCAGTGAGAACTCCCAAACTCATAGTCAAATGAAGTACAGATAGCTTAAGGGACGCTATTTGCAGCTGATGTTCAAACAGGGGCAATCTTCTTAGGGACTTTACCCTTCACCTTGGGGGATGTGACACTCTCCGCATTGTTAGTGTCACAAATGACCCTGGATTGTATTGTAGGGGGCTGAGGTTGGTGGCACAGAATTGATATCAACATGGACAACTGCAGAGGCCACTTTGCACCCCTTTTCCTATGTCGCACGCACTCTCACCCCTTCTGCCCTGTCTCTCTCACCTCCCATATTCTCCTGCCTGCTCACCTCAATTTTTCCAGATTCTTTCTCTCTTCTAAGTCTCCCTCCTCAACAAAGTGCCCTTCCTCAACATGGTCCCCGCAGGGCTGTCCTGATACCTGTTTCTTGGGATGTGTAAGTCTCAGTCTGTACCTCCTGTGAGGCACTATGGATTTTTCCAAAGAGGATCTGGGGGAACTGTAGAGTCCAAAAAGAAGCTGCTGCTCATAAAATACCCGTTCCAAGAGAAAGGAGAAATGGCTGCATTGGGGGTGTGGAAGACATTTGGCCTGCCTGAACCCTTCTTGAAGATGAAGCCCCTCTTTCAGCCTATGCACCTCTCTCCTTTCACCCTCTATGCTCTCTGCTTCATGTTTGCTGTGGGAAGCAGCTTCTTGGGATGGGTATGATCGAGACTCTGGCTCTGCAGCTCCCAGCACCATTGGCCATAACAACAAATAGAGCTTGGCATCTTCTGTACTGACTGCCAGTGCTCACCCAGGCCAACTGACAACCACCCTCTTCTTTATTATTATTATTTTTATGTATTTAGTACAGGGTCTCACTATGCAGCTCAGACCCATAGTGATCCCCCTGCTTTCAGCCTCCCCAGTGCTGGGATTACAGGTGTGTGCCACCATGCCCGGTCTTGGTGGCCCACTCAGCACACTCAGGGGTGGGGTTGGCACGGCATGCGGTGCTGGGGATTGAATTCTTGTCCCTGCGCTTGCCTATCTCGCCAGCCCTTCACTCTCTTCTTGTGTGTACATTTGTGTGCATGCGCACACATGTGCAAACCTGGGTCTACTTCCTTTTAGGAGCAGTGAGAGTCAGCACACATGGCCTAGTCTGGCCTTGTTCTTTGTCTCTCCTTTTGCTTGTCACCAACGTTGGACTTGGCAGGGTGCAGCCATGTAGACTGAAGGCTGATAGAAAACAGACGTTCCCTTCTACCACACTCTTGTACCCACCATTCCATGCTGCACCCGCCACCTGGGCCCGAAGCTGCCTCCAGGACCCTAAGGTGGCTCCTTTTGAAAGAGTTCAGAATCACTGACCTCATGGAAGTCTGGTGGAAGGCAGAGAGCTGTGTGAGACTTAAAAAGTGGGTAGACAGTATACACATAGAGATAAGGTGGGCTTTCCTTCCGAGAGGTGCTGGGGCCTGCAGGGAAAACATAGAGAGTTTCAGAAGAGAAGCAGGGCACGAGGAGGCCTGGGCCTCTCCTCACATCATTGCCTACTAGATGCTGCTGTCAGTACTAACCCTAGATCTGGCCCCGAAGAAAGCCTGGCTCCTTTAGGCTGGAAACGTTCACTCCTTCCAGGTTGCACCTGTTCTCCAGGCCTCTCAGCACACCTTGGGTCCTCGATATGTAGGATATTAGCCTTGGTTTGTCATGGGAATTCCAGTAGATGTCAGGGCCCATGGACCTGGCATGGGAATTCTCATGATGGTTGACTGGCTAATAGTGTATTCCAAGCTGTTCCAGGTGTTAGCTGTTATTAGTGAAGGGGTTTAGGACTGCTGTTCCAAGTGTACTGTGTTAGGGTCCTGATCCTTTCACAATGAAGGCCCCCAGGGGCAGCAAACACAAGATTTCTCTGAACTTTTTATGTATCTAAGGATAAATCCTCAAAAGGACTTTGTCATAAATCCCACTTCAACCTCATCACCAGCGAAGACTATCAGCATCACTCGAGGCTGGAGGAGACACCACACCCAGAGGTGAACTTCTGGAACAGTTCACCTTTCCTCCAAACTACGTACTCTCCTCTAAACTGCCAGTACCCCCACCTCTATGGGGAGCATGTATAAGTGTTGAGATCTTATTGGGTGACCTTTTTCTGATGATACCCCCAAGGACAAATGGTTGTCATCCAGAAATCAAGTAATAACAAATGCTGGAGAGGCTATGGAAAAAGGAACCCTTCTGCCTTGCTGGTGGGAATGTAAACCAGTACGACCACTGTGGAGACCAATACTATTTGTTGTTTGTTTGTTAGTTTGAGACAGAATTTTTCTATGTAATCTGGGATGGCTTTGAACTCACTATGTAGGCCAAGCAGACTTCAAAGTCACGGTGGTCCTCCTGCTTCAGTCTTCCAAGTGCTAGGATTATAGGTGTGTGCCACCACATCCTGCCTCACTATAGAAATCAGTGTGGAGATTCCTCAAAAAATTAAAACTGGGCCGGGCGTGGTGGCACACACCTGTAATCCCAGCACTTGGGAGGCTGAGGCAGGAGGATTGGTGAGAGTTCGAGACCAGCCTGGGCTATAAAAGCAAGCTCAAGGCCAGCCTGAACTGCATAGGGAGACCCTGTTTCAAAAAGATAAAATAACAAAACAAACAAAAAACTAAAACTATCCCAAAAAATTAAGAAAACCTCTAAAACTATTCACCTTCTAAGTACTGTCCCAAAAGAGTTAAAAATGTGCTGGAGAGATAGCTTGGTGATCTAAGTGCCTGCCTGGCAAACACAAATATCTGAGTTAGATCACTGGTACTGTGTGCTGTGCCGGCTCCAGAACACCTGGGTGCACCTTACCCACCACTGAAACAGGGTGTAGTGGTGCATGCCTGAGATCCCAGCACTGGAGAGGTTGAGACAGGAGGATCACTACAAGTCCGAGCTGTGTAGAAAGACCCTGTACCAAATAAACAAACAAACAAACAAATAAATAAATAAGTTTTAAAAAGATCTCAACCAAAAGTTAATGACACCACATTACAGTAATATATGCATACCCATGTTTATAGTAAAAAAAATCATAATAGCTAAATATTCTTTAAAATAGCTAAATCTTGAAAGCAGTCTGTATATCTATCAACAGGTGAATGAATAAAAAATAAGGTATTCATATACAGTGGAATACTACCCTGCCATAACGAAGGAGAAACTCTTGGGTCATTTGTAGGAAAACAGATTCATCTTGAGACCATAATGTTAAATTAAATAAATCAGACACCAAAGGTTAAATATCACATGGTTTCCTTTATATGACAAATCTATCATTAATAAAAAGCAAGTTGAAAGATAATAGGAAGTAGGAAAATAGTTCTTTCTCAAATGGGAAGGAGATCAAGAGACGGAGGGGTAGAGAAGGGTGAGAAAGGGGAAAATGGAATTAAAATGTGCTGCGTTCATGTACCTACCCCACACAGCAATGTAAACCTTATGTACCAAAAGCATGAACAAATAAAAAGTGATCTTGTATACCTCTTCCCCTGTTAATCTGTCTGCTGTTAGTTTACTTCACAACCAATTATCAAACCCTTGGAGGGCAGAGGGAGACTTTTTGAGCCTCTACACTGGCATGGAAGGCTCAGTTCCCAACTGAAGAGATTTAAGGAGCAGTATAGTTGGGGCTTAGAGGTGGGAGGGCTGCGATCTGTTCTTCCCAGCTGTTACCGAAGCCTACTACCTGCTATTTAGTGCATCTGCTGTCCCAGTCCATTCTAACCAGCAGGACCATGGAATGGAGACAATGGCCTCAGGATGTCAGTTCTAGCCCACTACGGTCCTGCTGGGCTCCCAGCCCAAGCAGACAGCGCTGTCCAGGCCAACCTGGGAGCAGTTGTGGGTCCCCTGTTCCCAGGGCTTCTAGAGGAACAGTTTGTTCTGCAGGGCTGCGGCCAGACATGGGAGCAAATGCCCCTAGCACAGCCTTGGAGCCTGATGCAGCTGCTTCTAGCTGTCGAAGCCTCCTCAGAAGTGGAGAGGATGAGCACCTGGGGCTGCTGCACCCCTGCCAGTGCTCCACAGGCATCCTGCCTCCGTCAGCGGGGCTGTCCCTGGGATTTGGGGGAGGACTGTCTGCCAGCCACGGGGTCAGCTGCAACGCTCCCTGCACCCCCACCTCTTGGGCTAACAGGGCCCTGTCCCAAGTGTGCCTCTCCATTCTTGTCCTATCTTCCTTTCCCATCCTCTCTCTGAGCCTTGTTTCCTGCCCTACCCCCATCTCTGGACTCCCTCAGTCCCTTCTCTTCCTTGAGGTGCTCTCCATAGTGAAGATTCCACCTTGCACGGGTGGGAACATAGGCTCTGGCTTCCCACAGCTTGTCCAGTGGTCTTCAGTTCACCTCATCTGTTTTGTCTCCTCTTTAAGATTTATAAGAGGAGTTGGGCAAGGTGGCACATGCCTATAATCCCAGCATTCTGGGAGGCTGAGGCAGGAAGATTACAAATTCAAACCCAGCCTGGGCAACTTAATAATTTAATCAGATTCTGTCTCTTTATTAAAAATAAAAGAAATGCGAGGGCCCTGGGTTCACCCCCAGTACCACGTGTAGGAGTGTGTGTGCAAGTGTGCGTGCACACACCCACACCCACATAGCCCTTGCAGGCAGGAGGCTCTGCCTCCAAGGCCACTACCCCTTACTTTAAAAATAAATGCCTTACAGCAGAGCTTGGAATCAACTGCATGCTAAAGGCACAGTCTCTGATGGTTCTGCATTTCAGTTGGTTCACTCAGACCCCGGCAGGTCAGGATGAAGAGAGAAGGGCGACCTGGTCCCCGATCTCAGAGCGTCCTGCTACAGCGATGCTGACTGCTGATGACGCGGGGAAGCTGCGCCCACACACAGCTCGGGGGCAGCATGAAGTCTTCCCAGCAGAATGTCCAGGCTCCAGTTCCCCTCTGCAGTTCTCTTCTGCTCAATCCCCAGGCAGGGCCTCATTCTTCCTCCCCGGGGCCTGAGTGGGGGAGAGCATGGCAGCTTGTGCTCCGAGTCCAGTTCTTCCCTCCATTGTGAAATGGCCTTGGATGAGGGCCAAGCAGGAAGCCGCCTCTAATCCAGGGCTGGCGCCTTGGGTGTGAGGGCGCCCCAAGCTCTTCCCTTCCTCAGAGGACTGAGGCTGGACCAACAGCCCACCTGTAAGAGACTCCCTGGGCTGAACTCCCTGCTTTGTAGTGCCCCAGTTTGGTGGGTGGGGCATTCTGAGGGTGCGTGGGGGTCTGCAGCTCGGGCCTCCAACCTCTACTTTGTCACTATGGAGTTGTAGGGCCATGGTCCAGTCCTCTCCTCTCTCTTGGCCCCTGTACAGCTTCCTCACATGTGACTAATTAGAAGGTAAAAGTTGTGCTGGGAAGATTTCACAGGTGTCTTCGGCTGGAGGTTGTGACTCACGAAGTCCATGACTCACTGACGCTGTTCCCAGGCCTGGCTCTCTGCAGACGGTCCGTTCCTCACGTCTAGGTTCCCCATGCAGACCTGCATCAGTCACACGGAGTGATGGGCTTCCTGGGACAATCACAGATGAATGGCCCAGAAGCTGAAAGAAGTTGTTTTTGGGAGTTAGGATACCTGTATTTTCTTTCTTTCATCGTTTTTTAAAAACACCTTTCCTCTTCTTTCCTTTCTTCTTCCTCTCTGCCTTGTTCTCCTCCCCATTTGAACATTTTCTTCCTATTTCACAATGCTGGACACCTGCGTCCTTTGTGTGAAAACTTTTGACTATATAATTTCCTGTCCTTGCCTTCCAGGCAGGACATTTTAAATTTGGGACCCAGTGAAGTGTCCAGTGAAGCCCATGAAAGTAGAGCAAGGCGCTTGCAGGTTAGCTTAGTTGTTTAAGCGCCTGCCAAGGCAAAACCAGTCAGGCCCAGTGGACCAAGGTTCCATCCCCAACACTCCATGCTTTACCAGGACCGCACTTAAGGCAGCCTGGGCATGAAGGAAAAAAAAAAAAAAAAAAAAGCGAAGAGAGGGCAGGAAGGGGAGAGGACTTTGTGCTCCTGTCCTGCAGGCCCCAGACGGCTTGAACTGCTCACAGCCTGCCCGGCTTCAGCTCCCCCATGCACCGCCAGGGGGCCGTGCCAGCCCCTTCTGCGGTTCAGCAAGGAAGGAAATCACGGGTGGAAGGGGAGTTTGTGAGGTACTGGAAATTTCTGTGCTGCACCCACTCCCCTCCCACCCCCAGCTGGAAACTCACATCACTGATCTTCCTCCAGCATGGTCTAAGCGTCCTCCATAAGGGAGGGTGCAGGACTCCCACGACGAACGCAGCAGGTTACAGTAGGTACCTGACTTACACAGCTAGCGGAGGGTATGGCAGGGTATGGTGGGATGGGATGGAAGATCTGTGCTCTGGATTCTGCTTATGTAGGAAGGGAAGAGTACCCTGAGCCCGGGCGGTGTTTCCGCGTCTGCCTCATTTATGTTGTGCCACTACATGCGTTACTTCACTTAACTGCTCCTAACAGCATCAGACCAGATTCTCATTTTACCTGCGAGAAGAGGGCAGCTCAGAGGCACGCACGTGACTTTCCTCCAGAAACAGCCAGGAGTGCTGCGTGGGGCCTGGAAGCCAACGGCTGAGGGCTGAGCATCAGGATTCTGCCAGAGGACGGGCAGGTGGGACTCTACCCAAGGGGGAGCAAGGGCAGGAGGCCTGGAGGCAGGTTTTCCTACTCCTCCACAGCCGATCTCCTCTGTGCCTTCCCTGCCTGCTGCCCACCACCGTGCTGGACGTCTGAAAGGCCCTGGCCCCGCCAGGCTGCCCCACAGCACTCAGATTCCTACCCCTAACCACGTGTGCATCGGGCGGCGAGTCATGTCACTTCCCCGTGCCTCAGCGTCCCTCATGGTAATGGACATAGAGCAACACGCGTCTCCCAGGACGACTGCGAATGAGCCTGGCGCTTAGACCCCGCTCGGCCACCTGGAGTGAGCTATGCGCTGCGCAGCAGCGGCCCCCGGGGACGGCGTAGCGCTGGGTTTGGTGGGTATGTTTAGCCTTCGTTCACTGGGGTCACGGAAGGATAATCCCCTGGTGGCGTGGAAAGTCCTGGCCTGTGTCCGACGTAGTTTTGAAAGACAGGACCACAGCCCGCTCTTTCGGTCTGACGAAATCAAAGGACCTGGCGAGTTCTAAGGGGCAGCCGGCGAAGCCACGGCGTCCCCTGCCGGCCACGAGGAACATAGCAGGCAGGCCACCGAGGGAAGGTGCACCCGCAAGGCCGGAAATCACCAGCCGCTTCCTGGAAACTTCTTCAGGGGCTGAAGGGGAGAGAAACAGTTCCCAGGAATTTGGAAGCAGAACTGGGCGTCATGGTTCGTGCTTCAATCCTAGAACTCTGGGAAGCTGAGGCAGGAGGATAGCAATTACCCTGCACAATTTAGGGACACCTGTCTCAAATTAAAAAATAAAAAGGGTGTTGGCGATATAACTCACTGCAAAAGCCCTGAGGTCAGGGCTAGTATTGGCAGGAAAAAGTAAAATAACTTTTTAATCTAATCTATGTCCTCAACATGGCAGTGGAAAAAAATCAGTTAACTGGTTGAATGTTCACTACGAGCCCTTTATATAAATTGAAATCCAAACACAGCCTTCTGGACTGTACTACGTGGAGGAGAAGGTGTGAGCCCGCAGAGGGAGGTCCCAGGACAAATGGAAGCCTTCTGGCTCCCCTTCCGGGCTCTTACGCTGTCTCTCTAGTGGACTGGGTCAGAATTTAAACCCCGAACTTCATCCTGAGGTTGGGACAGAAGTCCCTGGAACTCTAGCACTTTTTTTTTTTTTTTTTTTGTGGGACCAGGGTTTGAACTCACAACCTTGCACTTGCCAGGCAGGCACTTGTGCCACAGAGTTATCTTCCCAGCCCCCATCTAGCACTTGCTGACTGACCAACAGAAAGAGTCGCAGGTCCAGCCTGGATACAGGCTTCAGAGCGGTTATTCTCTCCCCAGTCTTCCAGGCTTTGGGGACACATGCTTCTCTGGCCTTCCCGAGCATCTTCACCAAACTTAACCCACTCCCACTGACTCAGGGGTCTCCAAGTCAGAGACCTTGCTCCTGTCAAGCTGAACCCAAAACTGCCAGTGCCATTCCCTGCCTTCAGTCAGTCATCTTACCTGACCCTATGCCCAGACAGTTCAGAACACCCAATGTGCGCTGCCCTCAGTAGGATGCCCAGTAGCTCACCAGCCTGGCACTAATCTACACTCCTGTGTGCTGTTTCTATAGCAGGAATCCACCTGACAGGGAGGAAAGGCCACAGCAGACTCTAGCCCAGGTGACTGGGATGTCACTGTTTCTGAGAGTTCTTCATTCCTCCCTGTGACAGTAAGGCAGGCACTTTAATGATGTTCCCATTTAAAGATGCAGAAATTGAGGCACAGATAAATTTAGGGAAATGTGGAATAAGCAAAAAATAGTGAAAAGAAAAACTAAAAAAGTACCTGAATAGAAAAGTAAAAAGAAGGAAACAAGGATTAGCGGATGTTTCTGGTGGAAAACGGTATCTTGTTTGGCCCATGTCCTTTTGGGTTAGCCAAGTTTAGTCTTCCTGCCTCGCTAAACTGTAGAGGGCGGCACCTGTTATGTATCTGCAGACAAACCAATGACTGTTCCGTGGAGGGACGGTTCCAGGCTGCTCTGGTGGTAGCATCAGTTTTGCTTCCATTTACACATTAATTTCAGAATTTCTAACCTATAAATATGTATGTTTTGTGGTTTCTCCTCTATTTTTATTTAATTTTTAAAAATTTATGTATCTTATACATGGTCTCACTATGCAGCTTGGACTCATAGTGATCCTCATGTTTTCAACCTTCCCTAGACTGAGAGTACAAGACTCAGAGGCCAACTCAGTGGGGCGAGGGGGAGTTGTGTGGTATGCGGACTAGGAATCAAACCCTGGTCCCTGCTCTTGCCTAAGTGGGCACTTGGTCCACTGAGCTATCTTGGGAGCCCTCATGGCTTCTCCTTTGAAAGAGCTGTAACATCTATCTGGTTCCCTTACTATTAAAAAGCTAAGAGGAGATAGCTCAGTAGAATAAGTACTTGCCTGGCAAGTGCAAGGTCCTGAGTTTAATCCCTGGTACCATAAAAAACAAAAACAAAAACAAAAACAAAAAACAAAAACCTAACTAGATCTTTAATATGGGTATGAGAGGATGATTTCACCATTAAAATTGTCTTTTAACAGGGAGCCTGTAAGTTAATCTTCAGCCAGACAAGAAGTGGTGGAGCTAGGGTTGCAACTCACGCAGGGAGGAACTAGTGACTGTGTTTTTCACTATCACACTTTCCAGGGGATGCAAAGCGTAACTGTACCCAAGCAATCACAGCTGTAAAGTTATTAGCCCCAACCTTATTAAGACCCTTGGCCCTAATTCAAACCTAATACTAATTAAGCCTCATAAATTAAATGGTGCTCCCTAAGAACCACCAAAATATTTTTCACGCTGAGGATAGCAGTGGGTAACACTAAAATTATGCTTGGAATACCTGTCATTCTTGTCTTTTAGATTCATGCTACTTCTAATGTAACTTCAGTTACTGCTATACTCTCTCAAATAAATGATTGGTTTACAAGATTAAAAAAAAAGATTTGATGATAAAAATATGTGACGCAACAACTATTGTTTTTTTTTTTTATGGCCGGCTCAGCCTGCCCTAGGGGTGGGGCTGGTGCAGCATGTGGTGCAGGAGATCAAACCTCAGTCCCTGTGGCCGCCTAAGCTTTCCTAAGCAGGCGCTTTAGACCACTGAACCATCCTGCCGGCCCCAACAACAACTATTGTTAATTTGCTATTCTTATTTTGGTAATATGTACTATATGTACTGTTTTATATTGAAAAATTATATAATGAAAAAAAATAAATGGTGCTCTGTATGAGGAAAAGACGCATGGGGCTCACATATCTTTGGTGAGATGATCACTGGAGGTACAAGCAAGGGCACTGATTCAGTCCCCTGGCTGCTGAGGGGCATAGGATACAGTTTGCTTGCAGCCTTCCTGAGGTGGTGCTGTACCTGGGGCAGTGGCAAGGCTGCTCCAAGCCTGTGGTGTGGGAAGGGACTGGGGAACCATTTCCCTTCACTTTTCCAGAGCTCAGGCCAGCGTCGGGCAACACATGACGTGGGGATACACACACAAACACACATAAACGCATACATGCATGCAAGCACGTACACAGGTCTATGTTCCAAGGGCCAAAAGCCATTAACCTCTATTATACACCTAAATTACATGTTAATGATAGATCACTATAACCACATATAATTGTGAGTTAGGATTTGGTTAGACAGCATCAGACTTTAACTGTGACTTTTGATGTAAGCTCTCAATTTCATTCTACCCTGATTTACCTTTATTCCTGACTGATCATAAACAATATCATTTTTCTTACTGAGGAATTTATTCTCAGATATTACCTTATAAGTCAACTAGCTCTATTTAGTCATAGTCCCTTCAAATTTCTTATTAGCATATTTTTGTAGTATGTAATGATTACAAGCACTGTGGATAGTTGGTACATGTATGTGCCACATTTTATTCTTTTTTTCCCTTCCCCTCAAACCTCATTTAAAAATACATTTTGGGGCAAGGTCCAAGATGGCTGCCCACATGCTAAAATTAGTGTAAGGATGGGCAGGGACAGTTTGTGTTGTCATCTCTGTGAAGGCCACGCCTGATTCACATTCTAGGGCTCACTCGATGTGCTGTTGAGAGAATATACTAGAGCAATGGCAGGGGCCCTCTCTTGGAGGCCGGAAGGTGCCTATGGGGCTCAGTGACCATGGCTTGCAGAAACATCTCCCTGGATGCTCCAGGATTGTCTCCTATAAAGCTCACCCTGCTGCCTTCCAAAGTGCTTGATCATTGCAAAGAGAAGAGGCCATGTTCAGAGTATATGACAACATCAGGATTCTGGGACTTTGAAAAGCACCTGAAAGACCATCAGCCATATGGGCCCCATATGGCTTCGAGGCTGGAAGGGAAGTGAATTGCAGCAATGTATCTGAAAGAAGAGAAATGGTTAGACATAGAATGTTTGCTGATGACCTGTACAACCTTAAAGAACATATCAGCTATCTCTGTAAACACTTCAATCATCACGGAAAGTTCTAGTGGAAGAAGAATGCGGGATCTGTGCAAAAGGCACATCTATCTCCCTGGAGAGGGGGACAGGACTTTCCCTATGAGGAAAGGGTTTTGTATACTCACTAATACAATGGAGCTTTGGGATCTAATGTCCTCACACTTTATTTTTCTCTAAGAGCTACTTGTATCTATACATGCAACCTGTGGAGTCTCACTCATCCTTTAGTGTTAGAGTCTTAGATTTGGGCTTGATCACTTGCCCTTTACAGTCTATACTTATGGTCTTTAAAAGTAGAGAAGTTGGGCTGGGGATACAGCTCAGTGGCACAAGCGCCTGCCTGGCAAGTGCAAGGTTCTGAGTTCGATTCCCAGTACCAAAACAAAACAGCAATAACAACTAGAGAAGTTGGAGAGAATAATTTACTGTTGGCGTTTTTCAGGACTGGCCCTTCATGTGTTGGAAGTGGTTTTGTCTTTGTGGTGTTGTACATGGTAGGCAAATGCCCTACTATTGACCTACATCCTCAACCCCTTGCAAGTGATAATTTCTAATGTCTTATAATGTTGTTATGCTTTTTAAACTTTATTTGTTGAGATGGGCCTGACTTTGTATTCTAAGGTGGCCTTAAACTCACTATGTAGCTCAGACTAGCCTTGAACTCGTGGCAATTCTACTTCAGCCTCCCATGTGCAAGGATTACAGACATATCCCCCACACCTGGGATGCTGTTACATTAAGTGTTCCTAAAGACCTTTCAAACTAAAGTAAAATATAATAGAAATTTTTTTCTTTTTTCTAGCATTAATTTTTCTTCATAGATTTAAAGGTATAAATCTAAGCATTTTAAATTAAGAGACATTTGATTTCATTTTAATTTCTTTTGTTTATGGCAAATGATACAGATTTTATGTTATGATAATATTAGACATACTTGTTATTTTTTTTAAATATTTATTTATTTATTTATTTGTTTGGTTGTTGTGTTTGTTTGTTTCTTTATTTATTCATTTTTTTTTGTGTGTGGCTGGCTCAGCCTGCCCTGGTGGTGGCGCTGGCGCAGCATGTGGTGCCAGGGATCGAACTGCAGTCCCCGCAGTTGCCTGAGCCCTCCTAAGCAGGCGCTTTAGACCACTGAACCATCTCGCCGGCCCCTTAAGTATTAAATGATTCAACTTGAAGAAAATATTACTAACAGTCCAGATGGTATAGGATATTGGCAGAAATCAGCATGGCTGTGTCCAAGTGATGGAAAGTGTGCAGCCCATAAATGGTGACAGATACTGTTTATTGAGCACTTATTACATACTAGGCTCTTTGAGCTAGTAATGCTGAGAGCATTATCCAGCACGCTGTCTGCATTGTCCCAGCCATGTGCGGCTATTGAGTGCTTGAAATAGTGCTAAAATGACTGACAAATTAAATTATTTTAAAGTTAATTTTAATTCATTTAAGTTCATACATCTATATTTACCATATGGGAGCAAGTCTAAAGGCCTTTTTCATAGCATCTTTATGACATCAGTGAATAAGCAATTACTGTCACTTCTCTCCGAGGGCATATATCTGAAAGCTAGTGGAATTCGGATCTAAACCCAGACCCTTCTGACTTCAAAATAGATGCTGTTAGTCATTTCCAGAGGAAAGTAGAAACAAGAAACATTCTGTCAGCAGTTGAATGGCACTGGCCAGCGGTCCTAAAACTCAAACGTGAGCATTTGTGTTATTAAAGTAATTGATTCTGTGATGGCATGGCTGAAGACCTTACCCAGGGTGGTCAGCATGACCACTGACACATTTCTTTTTCTTGTTTTGCTTTCCTTTGGTACTGGGACCAGAACTCAGTTCCTTCACACAGAGCTACATTCCTAGCTCTTTTTATTTACTTATTTAGTTTCCAGAGTAGCTGGGATTACAGGCCTGTGTCACCATGCTTGGTTATCAATTTTTATTTACAGCTTTTACATCTTTGTTAAACTCCAAATTTATATACTGAACTGCTTGATAGTTTCACTTAAGACATATAATAGGCTTCTCAGGTATCAAATGATCAAATCAAAACTCACCTTTCACTGGCCGCAGTGGTATATATCTGTAATACCACTGTTGCTGGGGTTTCAGGGTGCAGTGGGATGCTTCTAGAGATTCTATCTAGTATCTTGTCCTGGACAAAGAACTGGTCAAGACATTTGCAAAGGGTAAAGAGGTTTTTACATATATTAAAGGTAGAAAAGAAATGCACTCTGGGGGTGTTGGGGAGATAGCTCCGTGGCACAAGTGCCTGTCTGGCAAATGCAAGGTCGTGAGTCTGAAACCCAGTCCTGCTAAAAAAAAAAGAAAAAAAGAAAAAAACCCAAATGCACTCTGCAGAGTGAATGTGGCTAATTAATAATTCACAACGGGAGTGTAATTTGCATGTTTTGCTGCCAGGTGGCTTGAACAACTGTAGTACATGTATGACTGCCCCATCAGGTAGCTTATACCACTGGTGGTGTAAATGGTTTAAATTACTTTATTGGTCCTTTTAGTAATAAAATGAATAAAAATCCACCTGATGGGACAGTAATACTCATAGCACCAGTGGTCCCAGCCATACAGAATGTGTTAAAGTAGGAAAAGTGCACTCTTAGGGTGAGAGCAGTCTTCTCTCAAACATAACGGCCTTGAAGCAAGCTGGAATCACAGTGTATTTTTAAAATACAAGCCAGACAGTTTGACCCACACATTGGTTGCGCGGGAGTGGGGGGGAATCTGGGCCTAGACAGGGAGCCTGAGCATAGGTATAAGCTATAAACTGATTTCTAACTTTTGCTACACTATTCCTACCAGTCTGCTGTTCTGTGAGTGTGCCCTAGCGGGGTAAGATTTGTAAAACCTCAGGACAGCCCACCAGCCTCCAGACTCCCCCGCAGCCGGGAGCCGGCGGCGCTGGGAGCGACCCAGAGCGCAGGCGCCGCCGTGGTTCCTGGCAGAGTCCGCAACAAACAGCGGAAGTCCCGCCTATCAAAGACTAAACTTCCGGCTCTAACAGTTCTGGGTTTCGGCTGAAGAATTTGGATCTTGTTTCGCCAAGATGGTGCTGCTGGAGAGCGAGCAGGTACAACCTGACCTAGCTTTTGGAGGGACAGGTGCAGTTCTGGGTGTAGCTGCGAGCCCCTGTGTCCTTTTGCGGGAGGCACTAGCCGCAGCGGGGCGAGGGTTCGCGGCTGCCTAACGGGGCCGGGCTTCTTGTGTTGCAGTTCCTGACCGAGCTGACCAGGCTCTTCCAGAAGTGCCGGACTTCGGGCAGCGTGTTCATCACCCTGAAAAAATGTAAGCGGCCGCCTCAGGGCCAAGGGGAGTGCGAGGCGCGCCCGAAGCCGGTCGCTCGTGGGCCCGGGCGCCGCGGCCTCTCCCTCCCCCTCGCCCCCCTGAGCGGCGTCTGGGTCCAGAGCCCCTGGAGGAGGGTCCGGAACCGCGAGGCCTGCGCAGCTGCCAGCAGTTAATTAGACAGGTCCGACCCGTGACGAAGAGCCTGGCGTGCGGAGACCGGGGTTTTTCGGTATTAGGTTGTTTTCATCGTGGAACCGAGTAGCGGCTGCACGGTGTGGCCAAACCCTAAGTGACAGTGGTTGGTGTGGTGACGGGCCTGAAGCCGTCGCTTTGTGTCCTGTGCTGTTGAGCTTTCGTCTGCCTGTCATTACTTTGTGTGGGTGTTTACTAGGATGTATTTTTCGTACAGATGATGGTCGAACTAGATCCATCCCAAAGAAGGGATCTGTGGAGGGCTTTGAGCCTGCAGATAACAAATGTCTGTTGAGAGCTACGGATGGGAAAAAGAAGATCAGCACTGTGGTGAGCTGAATTATTATTATTATTATTATTATTATTATTATTATTATTATTGTCCTGGGAATTGAACACAGGGCCGCACAGGTTGCTAGACAAACGTCTACCAGAGTTGCTAATAGCCCTGTGTGAACTGGATTCTTGAGGTGACATTTTGGAGTTGATGTTTGCACTGAGAATAGGGCACATCTGAACAGTTTTTTTTTTAAATAAAAGTTGATGTGTATTTCCCAAGCCATTTTGGGACTGGGACTTTGCTTTATTTTTTAATTTTGTATTTTAGGGAAGGGTCTACAGGGTATTCAGGGTCTCATTACTAAACTGGACTCTAGTGATCCGCCTGTTTACAGCCTCCCAAGAGCTGGGATTACAGGCCAGCCACCATGCCAAGTCTCAGTTGCTGACTCAGCGCACCCTGGGGATGGCAAACCCCGGGTGCGCGCCCCCCACCCTCCCGCGCGCACCTGAATGCAGGTGCTTTGACCCGCTGAGCTGTTTCGCCGGCCCTTCTTTATTATCGTAGTAGTGGAAACATCAACAATAAAATAAAGAGGTCAAACATTTTTTTGGCCAAAGTTTCTATACAGAAAAAGCTTATTGGCTTTTGCTCAGAATAAGTGCTGTAAGGAGGATTTGGTATATTTTCTCATCTCGCTATTGTGTTGAGTCTTGTTAGCATTAATTATGATACTTTTTTTGGGGGGGGGGGGGACCAGGGTTCAAACTCACGACCTTGCACTTGCCAGGCAAGCACTTGTGCCACCGAGCTATCTTCCCAGCCCCAGATACTTTTATTTTTAAGCTGATTATTCCCTTTATGGTTCTCATAGTAAGCAACTGGGCTTGGTACATGAGAATATACATTTATATCAGTTTCAGTGTTTCCTTTCATGGTTTGAATACAATATGGCAAACAAAGACTTCCTGCGCTCTTTGTGTATGTTATGCAGGGTTGAATCCAGGGCCTTCATACTTACCTATGTACCAAATTTTAAGACAGGATTTGGCTAAATAACTCCAGCTGGCTTTGAACTTAAGATCCCCTGCAGCATCAGCCTTCTAAAGTGAGGATGCCCTGGATTTTGAACGAATACTTATTTATTCTGCCAGGGTGGATGAATTTTTGGAGGGTACTTACGAGAATATAGATAATAATTAGTTGATAAGTTTCCCTTTACAAGTTATCTTGAGAGATAGTCTTCCTATATAGTTCAGACTGGCCTTGAACTTACTGTGTAGCCCAGGTTTGTCCTGGCATTTGTAGTGATCCTCCTACTGCAGCCTCAGTTATCTTGAAAAAATTTTTACAGTAAAGCAAGCTTATGTAGTCTTTAAAAGTGAAGTTGGATAGCGTGCAATAAAGAAAATGTAGGAATCTTCAGAGGTAGCTTGTATTGTTTAATTCAGTCTCAATTAATAGAAGGGAGTAGTTGTGAATTTTGCACAAAACATACTGAGAAGTCGTTTGACATCTTTCAGAGCCCAGGGAGAAAAGTTGGGGCTCCTGTGTAAGGCATTTCAGTAAAGAGGAGAAAGCCAACTTGTGCAGGAGTCCACTCTGCCTGTCTGCAGTGGTGTACTTGTTATGTGGAAAAAGGCACAGACCTACTTGGCATGTTCCTCAGGCAGAAGGAAATGGAACACAACAGCAGTATCTGGTGCAGCTTCTAAATTTGGGAAGTAGGGCCGGCCTGATAACTTGGCTGACTCAAGTGCCTATTTAGGCAGGCGCAGGGACGGGGCTCTATCCCAGCATGCCGTGTCTCCCCTACCCCCTCCTGTACTGAGACGATTGAGACAGTGTGGTAGTTTGCGCCTATAATAACCAGCACTTGGGAGGCTGAAAACAGGAGGATCGCTAAACTCCGAGCTGTGTAATACATTTAAAAAAAGTTGGGAAGTATTTTAAAGACTAAAGTGGGGTGTAGCTCATGAGTAGGATGTTTGCTGATGTGCACAGGGGCTAGGGTTCAATCTCTAGCACCACAAAAACAATAATCTAGTCTTCCAGTACACTGTCTTTACGGGGCTTTGAGATACTATCTGAAGTAAAGCAAAGAGGATACTTAAATGAATAAATAGGAGTGATACCTTTTTTCCCTTCCTTTTCCAGGTGAGCTCTAAAGAAGTGAATAAGTTTCAGATGGTGAGTACCTCATTAGGGCAAGCGTGAGCACAGTAGTGAAGTGTGATAGAACAGGGCCCTCAGGTTCATCATTCTCCTATGTTGTTTCACCAGTTTTTCAAGTGAGGCTATGAATTTCAGTAATGATACTATCTTGTTTAGTTTTTAGCTAAATTTTGTTTCAGACTTCAGAGATGCTTCAAGAAATTGCCTGTACTTTTCCCTTTTTGCATAGAAAAAAAAAAAAAAAAAAAAAAAAAAAAGGCGGGCAAGTATTGCAAAGCTGTCATGGGAGAGTGTTTTATTCTTAAATGATTTCCAATGTTAGTGTCCCATGGTGTTAAACTCATTGGGTAGATGTCTGTCTCTGGCTGTGGAAGTCCATTGAGTCCACCGTGGAAGCAGGGCATTCACCCACCAGCCTATGTCTTTTCCTGCTCACGTCTGTGTCTTTCAGGCCTATTCAAGCCTGCTGAGAGCTAACATGGATGGGCTGAAGAAGAGAGACAAGAAGAACAAGAATAAGAAGGCTGTCAAAACAGCACAGTGAAGAGTTCTCTGCTCTTACCAGTTAACCAACAGATTGCTGTTTTTCCTTTTGGCCACAAAGCTAGATTTTTGGTTTTCCCTGTGGCAACTATTTTGTTCGTAAGATGAGGGTCATTTTGGAGAAAAAAGGGTTATAGTGTACAGGTTAGTTGTGGTAAAAAACTAGTTCAGATCTGTGCAGCATGGTTGTGTTCTTAAGTTTCCAAAGGCCTCTGTAACCATGTCCCTGAAAGAGCAATGTATCATTAAATATTTGTTTTTGAGAACTGTCTCTTTGGTTTTTCTCATCCATTTTAAATGTTCTGCAGTAACTACTAACATTGGAATGTGATTTATGAGGTTTTAACTCTTCTGTTTTATTGGAATTGACAGTTATATATCCTGTTATTTCATGGGCATTCTTCCCTCCAGGCTGTATAATTTTATCATCATAGTTTCTTTAGCAGATTTGACTGTCTTTTCAACCTAGTGAGTGGTTAACCACAACATGTAATTCCCACTTAATGACACCCCCCGCACCCCCCGGCCCTTTCTGAGTATTGGGAATTGAACCTCACGTTGAGCTGCATCCTTATCACTTTATTTGGAGACAGGGTTTCATTGAGTTTCTCAGACTGGCCTCCAGTTTGTAATCCTTCTGCCTCAGCCTCCCAAGTAGGTAGGGGTTACAACTGTACACTGCCACCATGCCTGGTGATTTTGATCCTTTTGTGCCTTTTAGTAAGGTCAGTTTCGTATGCTTTAGTCATTACAGTCAAGGCAAGAACGAGGCTGTTTTCTTGTATTACACCTCTAAGACTTGATTGTTTACAGATTTGAATCAAAAACCAAATATGAAAACATTTATTACATCCAAAAAGATAAATTTACAATATATTACACTGAAAAACTTAACAAAGCTCAGCTTTGTAGGACAGCTGCTTAGGGTTAAAGTGACTGAATAAACATCTCATTTTAGCATAAGGCCCTGGCTGAAGAGCATAGTGACAGTTCTCTGGGAGTTAAAATAAGATCCGATAGTAGTCGTCTTTGTAGCTATAGAGGAACAGTACAGACACCCTGCAAAATAAAGGAAAAGCTCAATGAGTGGGTGAAGAACAGACTATCTTTAGAACACTTAAGTGTAGGAGCTGTGTTTAATTAGAAACAACATGGACAGCTAACCCTAAAGTCCTGCAGAAGCTCAGATGGACAAAGGTCTACAAAGAAAGGTCCTAATGAGCAGATCCTTGTTGACCTCACAGGCTGCCATGTCCCCGCATTGGAATGACTGAGGACTGAGAGATGCTTTGACGAGGATGTGAAGCAAAGCAGTATCAGCTACTTCATTTCAGCATGTTTTGAGAAATTTACTTGGGTGAGCAGAATTACAATTGGGGGAGTTCCCGCTGCACCACGTTTATTGAGTGTCAGGACTGATTTGCAAACCAGGAAAGATTTGTGGCCAGCTGCAGTTCTAACAGCTCATGAGCGATCAGAATGCAATAGGACTAGAAAGGAAGTGTGGGTATGGAGCGCCTCAGTTTTAACCACGTGAAACCTCCTGTGCTTAAGTGATAGCTTACTTTTTTTCAACTTTGATGTTATAAATTTCATCGCACACTAATTTGAGGTATCTTTGCTTCGGCAGGCGCGACAACAGCTGCTTCACAGTTGTGTTAAATGCCTGTTCATCAGCATCCCACTAGGAAAAAGCAGATGGGACTTAACAGGGCAGCAGGATTTATTACCTGGCCTTTGCTCGGTCACTAATAAAATACTGATGTTCTCTTCAGGTACAGCAGGAGGGTCCTTCTTAGAGAGAGAGACCTAGAGGGAATTGCTGGGGCTTTTTCTTTAAAGTTTTTATTTTCTTTAAATCAAGAAAGGTCCCTAAGTAGATGCCACAGCCCTGGTGTGACTAGATCTGATTTCTGCCTGCTGTTCACTTTATATAAGGAACTACTGCCTCCGATGTGTATCCATTTGACTACATCACAGATCAGCAAACCAATAGTGCAGTGGTATATGCTACTTGTGAGAGCAAGACAAAATGTAACATGAAATAAATTTTCAGTATTCTTACTAGGAGAGGTAATTTTTTCAAAATTTTAAATGTTCTTATTTAGGCTATCTGATGTTAAAGCTGCATATAACCATAAAAACACACACAAAAGGATCTAAATTTCAGCAAAAGTAACTTCTGTGTAGCTCTAACCTGCAGATGAATTTGCATAGCTGAGATGAAGGTTTCTGTAAGAAAGAACATACTATAATGCAAAGAACACACATTGTGCTTGTCTGAGGTTCAAATCCTGACTCTGCTATTTAGCTTGGTGACCTTGAATTAAGAAAAAAAAAATTAAAAAAAAAAATATATATATATATAACACAAAAAGGGCTAACATTACTAAAGTTTTGGCACTGTAAGACAAGATAGCTAAGAAAATAGTCTTTCAATTATCTTCAGGCAAATTAACAGCAAAGACCACAGTGTAGAATAGTTCATATTGCTCACCTCTAGTGATAAAAATTGTAAAACTGTTTCCTTGGGTAGGTCCACCTGTCAATATATGGAAATGCACATCAGAGAACTCATACGTGACACACAATAACTTGGGACTATGGTGTCACTTGGGGGCTGGCGGCATGAAATACAACTGCTATGAAGCAGACTTAATGGAGTGGCAGGGAGCTGAGTCTTGGTGAGCTAACAGGCTTCAGAAGCTACTCCCAGATCTGTCCACACCACCCAAAAGATCTGACATTGCTAACTGCATGCACTTGTAAGTCTGGCAAGGCCTGAAACACAGAAAAATGAGTTTGGCTTTTATTCTCTTCCTGCCTCTGTCTTTAAGAGGAAGCAAGAGAAAAAACAAACACAATCTTTCAGTTTTCTTCCTAGTTCTTTTTTTACAGCATCAGACTTTGGCATGCTAAGGCAACTTACCCAAGAAGAGCTTAGTTTTTTCTTTTTTTGTACCAGGAATTGAACTCTGGACCCTGTGCTTGCCAGGCAGGTGCACTACCACTGAGCTATGTTTCTGGCCCCCACTCTAGCTTTTTTTTTTTTTTTTTTTAAATTTTAGTCTTTATCAATTTTATAAACCACTGGGTTTTAGTGGTATTTTCATACATCATAGGAAGTATTTTAATTGTATCCATACCCTTATTATTCTCCCTTACATTCGCTTCCCCTGATTCTCCTGTCTAATAATAGTGTTTTCTACTTTGATGTCATCTTTTTAAAGATTCCACATATTAGGGAAAATGTGACGCTAGTCTTTCTGAGTCTGGCTTATTTAACTTAATGTGATGGGCCTTGGTTCCATCCATTTCTCCCCAGTTCCTTACAGGTTCAGACTATGTGGGAGCCAGAACAGTAACAAGGTTTGCATCCAAATATGGCTGACCTTGAGCCAAGGAGCCCTGAACTTGGAGGGCATACTAGATAGGGACATAAACCAACTTCAAAATGTTAAAAAAAGCAACTTACAGCCAGAATTTCAATCTCACTGCTTTTCTGATGTAAGTTGGCAAGGGTAGTCTGAAGTCGGGTTTGTACCTGATAAGAAAATGAATTCAGAACATGTTAAACCAAGCCATCTTATTTCCTGTTCCAGAAAACAATCAGTATGACAAACAAGGCCTAACAAGGATTCCAAATAGTGGCTGAAGACTGATCTTGGTCTGCTGCAGAAAGGAGTATTTAGCCACAGCGATCTCAGGGAAATAAGATTTTACAACCTGACTTGTTTACTAAGTTCCTCCTCTTCATTGTCTTTTTCAACTCCAAAACTTATTTTATGTGTGAATGTGTCAAAATCAGCATTTACATTTGACATTATAAATCAAAAGTAACTCAGTGTATCCTGTGTCCAGGATAAAACTTAAATACAGTATAAAATATTTTTCTTTCTAGATTAAATTTCCTGAGAGCCTCCTTTTCATATTTAGGGTTTTTTTCCCCTCCTTTTCAGCCCTGGGGTTGGAAGGCCTTCACTCTCAGCTACCTCACCACTCTCTTTTATTTTGAAACAAATTCTTGCTGAGTTGTCCAGTGTGGGTTTGAATTTATGATCCTCCTGCCTTAGCTTTCCAAAGTGCTGGCCTTATAAGCATGTTCCCCCCTGCCCAGTGTCACTTAGTTTTTTTTAAATGTGGGGTGGGGGCAGGGCAAGTGGTTCCCTAGGGATAAAACCCAGGATCTAAACTCCAAGTCCTTTTTTTTTTTTTTGCAGGACCAGAGATTGAACTCAGGACCTTGCATTTGCCAGGCAAGTGCTTATTCTATTGAGCTATCTTCCCAGCTCCTCCAAGTTCTTTTAAACTTTGAAGTGATACCTAATAAGTGGAAGCAGAAGCAGAGAGATTTTAGGATTAAGGTGAATTTTCAAAAATAGGAAGGTAATAGCAATAAGGACGTGAAACAAATATGAAAGGTGCTCATGGTGGTAGGGGACAGGAGAAATGAGTGTCCAGAAAATCTTGAGAAAGAGTTGGGCAAGCTTACAAACATGAACTTGATCTTTGTATTTCAGTCTAATTACATTTCTGATTAATGAATGCTATCCTAACACTTTCCCAAATGTCCACAGCGCACTAACACTCACATCCTGTATAGTCAGCGTGGCATCCGATTACTTGCTTTTGTTCTGTTCTCATTATATACTGTGCGTGCTTCTAAGGTCAGGAGCCCTCTGAGGACTGGGATGTGCCTTTTACACTGCTGGCAGCACAGCACCAGGTGTGGCAGACACAAGAAAACATGTACGTAGTGAGACACTGCTTCCCGTCTTGCCATTGACTTCTAGTGCTTCGTTAATTTACAACAAAAGCGAACCAACCCCAGCTTCCCCAGAGCAAAGGTACTGGTTAGATGTGGCCATTCTGACAATAGCTGATGCCTCTTTAGGAGGACAGAGGGGGCTGCTGAATCCAGGCATCTGAGTGATGCTGTGTGCTGATGAAAGGTTAGGGAAGAGATTCCATGTCTCTTCCTTTCCATTACCACGCTTTTCCTCATAGCTCCCATCAGAAAGGTGGTCACCCTGACCCAGTGTACCTGAACTTCGTACCGCCGCCTTGTGCTGGCTGACAGCTTCTCTGGGGCTACCACACTCACAATGGGAACAACTGTTGCTCCATGGATTTCAAATAAACCTGGGGCAAAGAGTTTCAAGATTTAAGGCTTTATCTGTGCTCAGTTTCTAGAACATACTACAGAGAACGGCAGTTGATTAGCAGACATCCTGTCATGCTCCCACGGTTAGCTTGCACCTGTGTCTTGTTTCTGTCTCTGCAACAAGCTTAACTTGATGGCGAGAAGCCCAAAACCCCAGCACCCTCAAGTAGGAACAATATGGTGAGACAACATGAGCCTCCAATCCTCAAGCAATCAAACGTAGTAGCCTCTAAGTTTTAATACATGAAGTTATTGCTCACAGAAGTGAAAGACCTAAGTTTGTTAAAAGCCAAATATGGCTTCTCATGGGCTTTACTGGAACATTCCTTCAGTAGGGTTGATGGAGGTGATAACTAGCTCATGAAAACAAAAAATGTATGTAGTATCCTTCTCCAAGGAATTTCAAAATATTTTATTTTATTTCTCTGTATGGGTCAGGGGCGACTTTTCAGAAAAATTATCCATATGTCATGAATATAATAAACTAAGTTGAAGAAATATTAAACTACTTGTAAAGTAGACAGTAAGACAGAGCAATAACAGGATCAGAAGAGTCACCCAAACTCTAGTTGTTTTATCATGTTCTAGGATGTGGGCTTCAAAGCATAGATTAATTCCATGTGGTATAATTCGCTGTACATATGTTTAAAAGATACTTCTAAGTAATAAATAATTCTCTATGTCTGCAAGTGCTTCAAGCATTATTAGGTTCAGATTACAATTAGTAATTATACCTGAAGCATTAGAAAATGACCCCTTCAGATTTTGCACTGCAAGGTTATCAGAAGCTTCTCTAAAAACAAACAAAATATAATTAGGAAACAGTCAATAAGGCACAAGCAACAGAGATAACTCACAGTAAGCTCTACACACAATGTCACTTTTTTCTACTGAATATAAAAACACATTCCTCTTTGGTTATTAGTGAGAGGAAAAAAGAAAAACAACAACAAAAATTGTACTTAGTTATGCTTTTCGCCAAAAGCAAGCATAAAAAAAATATAAAGGATATTATTTCAAGTTAACAAATGCATAAAGAAAACATTCTGATTTATTCAGCTGGGCCTGAAATCCTGGCCCCACACAACTCATTTCAGTGAATTATAATGGGTGTTCCTTCCACTCCCCTCATAATACCTGGAAACATTGGCGTCGGCAGCCCCACCTTCGTGGTGGCAGCAGCCCTGGTGACCGCCCTTAGGAGAACATTGGTAAATAAGGATATTCTTTCAAAAGCTGTGAATGGACGTTCTTTCAAATGCTGTGAATTAATTTAAAGTCTTTGAGTAATACAACAGCACTCTATCTTGGGAAAACAGGGAAATACTTATTCACACCAAGGACAGACTTTCAACCCTTCTCTACTAAAATTAAATCTCACCTAGCCTTTCAAGTGTTAACAATGTCCACCTACACTCAGAGTTATTTAGAGGGCTATTTTTTTCTTAAAGCTGCCTGATTTGGATCTGTAGATGTAAAGGCCTGGTGATTTCAAGAATATCACATTCCCTCAGAAAGCCCGACAGTGGATCTACCAAACCCTTGGATACCTGGGAAGGGCTGGGGGCACAGGAGGAAGAAGGTGGCTAGAAGGTTTACTTTCTAAGCCACAACTTCTCAGTCTCTGCACTGGGTTGGGTAGAGCGGGCTGTGTCAGTCCTGTAAATGCTGTAGGGTGCTATAGCAGTGTCCCTAGCCTCTGTTAGATACTAGTAGCACCCTGAAGTTAGGACAGCCAAAAATGTCTCCAGACATTGCCACATGTCCCCTGGGCACAAGATCACCACAGGATGAGAATCACTGATATAAACCAAAAACATGTAGAGTGTTGCAGGTATTATCTGATTATGAGTATACATCTATACCCAAGTGTTGCAAACACATAGGAAAGCTTAACTACAGAGATGACCACAGTAAAAATTTGGAGCTGGCTGTGCTGGTGCATACCTACAATCTCAGCAATCTGGGAGGCGAAGGCCAAAATACAGCAAGATCAAGCTCAGCCTGAGCAATTTAGTGAGTTAGTTCATACCAATGGAAACATTTTTCTATAAATCCCTGAAGGTAGAATATCTGTCAGTTTTAAGAAGTTTTTCTTTTTTTAAAACGAGGGATTGAACTCAGGACCTTGTACTTGCCAGGCAGGCGCTTATGCTGCTGAGCTATATCCCTAACCCTACAGAAGTTTTTTAGTCATAATACTTTTACCTTACTTTGCTATATTCATATCCAGAAGGCTGAACCAATTTATCTCCCATCATGAATATGTGAGATATTTTCCCAGAACATATTATAGCTTTTAAATTACATGGATGAGATGCTGCTAGAATTTACCAAAAGCACAATGAGACTAATATAATGGCAGATAGCTTTGGGCTCCCCAGGGCTTTCAAAATAATAATAAAAAATTCTTGGAAATGTTACTGCTGTGGTTTGAATTTAGCTTGAATATCCCTTCCCTATGTTCATGTGCTAGAAGCTTGGTGCTGGTGTGAGACGTGCTGGAACTTCTAGGAGGGGAGACAGGGTCTGGGAAGAGATGAGTGCTGGTCTTGCGAGTAAGAAAGCTTGTTGTCACCACATGGGCTCCCCGTGCTTATTCTGCCAAAGCTGCTCCGCGCTGCTGGGAGGTAGCGAATGGGGCCTCAGCAGAGGCTGAGCAGATGGAGCTCCCCTGACTCTACGCTTACTGCTTTTTCATAAAGTACTCAGTCTTGAATATTTTGTAATATAGTTTTGAAAAACAAATGTTAAGAGATAAGACTAGTGTTAGTAACAGTCATAATTAGGCTTCCAACTGCATTACTCAGAACCAATAAAATATTTCATTTAACTGGGTCAACTAGGATCTCTAATCCTAGTTTTTTTTTTTCCACCCCTGGAACTGGGGATTGAACTCAGGCCCTTGCACTTGCAAGGCAAGCACTTATTCTACTGAGCTATTCCTCTAGTCCCAAAATATTTCATTTAAAGTAATTCTGACATGTCTTTATTTCCCAGAAGAATTGACTTAACTCTTAAAATAAATTTAAACAGGTTCTACACAAGTAATTGGAACCAGTCTTCTCGGTTTGTTTACAAAGTTACCTGATATTCCGCTCATCAGTGACTTTAGTCCTTAGTTTCTGCACCACATGGTCCACAAGATCAGACTCCAGCACACGCTTCTCTGTTTGCCTTTCCTTCTCAAAAGACTTAACCTTAAGCAGAATGAAAAAGGTTCATTATGTGTAGGTTTCCAAAGCCAAGAATGGTGCTTAGAGTACTGCAGTAAGAGTACTAAGTCAACAGTTTAGGTAAGTGGTTCTTAACCAAGGGCAACTTTACTTTCTAAGGGACAGCTGGGTATATTTGGAGACACATTTGGATGTCACAACTGTGTGTGTCTGTGTTCCTGGCATCTTCAAATGGGATATTAGAGGGCAGAGGCTGGGGTGCTGCCTGATAAGGGCAGCCCCCTAAAACGAATATCTGAAAGTAGTTGTTGAGACACCTTGGCCTAGTTTAGATTTGTTTACCATAGGTAATAGATTTTTCTTTTTAAAAGCCCATATAAATCAATCACTTGATTCATTTACAGATTCTCCCCCTTTAAACACCCACTGGTTGCCCACTACAGTCTCTCAGGCCTCACTATCTCCGACTCCTCCCATCCTGCACAAACCCAGATGCTGTCCTCCACTATATGGCACCTGTCCTGTCACCTCTGAGCCATGGCCAGCAGCCTGGGGTAGCCTAATTTGTGTCACCTTGCTTAAACTAAGAACCAAACTAAAACTAAGAATGTCTTAGTTTTTGCTCACTCCATTTCATGTTACACATCCTTACAGGTGAACTTTTCTCAAACATAACTCAAGTTCCCCTTGGCAGATTAAAACATTCACTGGCTCCCAAATTGGCTGTTAAAAAGAAAAAATCTGAACCAAACTCCTCAGTTGGGTGCTGGCACTATTCACAATCCAGCTAGAGGCATTCTCTCTGGCTGGAATTGGTCTGCTGTATTATAACCCTTCTGTCTCATTCATAAGAGTTCATTCCAGTACTCCAGTTCAGGAGAGGGCAGGCATCTGTCCGTTGTCTTTGAGACAACCTACTAACAAGATTCTACAACTTTTGCTGTTTGATCTGATGCTTACAAGGCCATTTCAGCACATACCTACCACCTGCCCATCCTCGGGCCCAGTACAGACCCCACATCATTCTGAATCCCTCCCTGCTGCCTCTGACATACTCTTCCCAGGCTGCCTAAAACTCTCTGCAGATCTGATGGTACTGAGCATACTAAAGCTCATATTCATGTACAAATGTCTTAGGTTCCTTAGCAAATTTTTAGGGTCCCTAACAGCAGAATCTGTGGCTTAAACATTTTCATATCCTCATGGCCCTACACTCAATCCCTCCTACTTTGTAAATGCTTAAAATACATTTGAAAGGGCCAGAGAGATAGATTGGCAGTCTAAGTGCCTGCCTGGCAAGTGCAAGGACCCACGTTCAATTCCCAGTGTGGCATGCCATGCCTGCCCCACACCAAGCCAGCCATTAAAGCCAGGCGTGGTGGTGCACACCTATAATCCCACTGCTGGGGAGGCTGAGACAGGACAATCAGTAGAAGTCTGAGCTGTGTAGCAGACCCTGTATCAAATAAATAAATAAACAAACAAATATGATTTTTAAAAAATACATTTAATAAGTGGATAAATGAAGCAATGCCTGGCTTTTCAAAGCGATGTCACCAACTTACCTACCAGAGGCAGAAGCAAGGCTGAAAAGTGCCTGGCTGGGATAATATGATAAAATAAACAAGATTATGTGTAACAGTGATAAACATGGAGACTTGTGCATGTATTTATTTATTTTGGTTTTTTGAGATAGGGTCTTGCTCTGTCATTTAGGTTGGCCATGAACACATTATGTAGTCCAGAGTGGCCTCAAAACTGCAGTAATCCTCTTGCCTCAGCCTAGGATTGCTAGGGTTATAGGCATGTGCCCCCATGACCAACAAGTGTGATTAAAACTCTCATTCTGAAGCCAACAGGTTTTAGTTGAGAAAACTTCACTATGAGCCAGAAGAGCACGGGTTGCTGTGTGCTAGCTTATTCGCAGTCTGTATTAGGAGAAGTGTGGTATCTGGATTATGGGGAGTTGGAAACCCTCTCGATTTAATCAGATCATGAATACAGCATTAGGGTCATATTTACAGAGAGAGCTCCACAAAATAAAGTAAGTCTAAAGGAGCTTAACTAGCATGGTTGTGGATATGAAAACCATGACATGAGGAATGGTTTAAGTAATTAGAACGTGTGAGTTAGAAAACAGGAGCCAGATAGGGGGAGGCTGAGTCAGGAGGATCACAAGTTCAAACCCAGCCTGGGAAGCTTAGTGAGATCCTGTTTCATAACAAAAAAATAAAGAACTTGGGATATACCTTAGGGTGAAGGCCCTGGTCTCAATCCCCAGTACAAAAGGGGTGTATACTATAAGTGACATGGTAGCTGTCCCCTAAAACTTATTTTAGAGAAGAAAAGAGAATTAGATGTGTTATTTTGACCATGCTAGAGGACGGACCTAGAGCCCGTCGGTATAAATTCTGGAAGCACATTCTGGTTGAATGTTTTAAAATTTTCTAATAATCTCAGCTGTAGATTATGGCCTTGGAACTATGGAGTAAGGCTGGATGTTGTCCCTTAGTGAATATGCAGGAGCAGTCACTCCTCTGTGGAGGCTGCGTTGGTGGAATTTTAGGTTACTTATCATCTTATGACTTAAGCAGACCAATAGTGGGGACATCCTACGCTGTGCAGGGGAAGCTGGCTGTCAGAATTGCTCTCCTATCTGAAACTATCCTGTTATTCCTGAGAGAAGAGAATGGATCAGAGCCCAGGGCAGTGCAGTGGTGCAGGGAAGGGAACTTAATGAGGAGAAATCCACTCAGAAAGGGATGCATCTTGCTGAGCTGAGGAGACAGATTAGAGTTAGACCAAGGTGACTGGAAACTGGGGGCAGAGACAGAAGAGAGTTATTTGCTCACCAAGAGATAAAGATTTCTGAAGGTTGCGGGCCTCCACCTGAGCCAATTGTTTGCTGGATGAGAGGAGACTGCTAGAGGCTTGGGGAAAAGCCTGGAGCAATAATTTCTGCAAGTCAATGTGCTGACAGTAATGCTTGTTCACACCAGAGTGCAGAGGCCTCTCACACACGGGGCTCAGGTGGAACCCTCCTGTGGGTAGTGCCCTGGAAATGGGCTAAATTAGCAGTAGGCCATAGCCTGCCCTAGATCTGCCCCAGCAAGGCTTGAAATCAAGCCCAAAAAGCACCAATCAGAATTCAAATCTCTTATCTACTACCCAGAACAAAGCCCAGCAGTACTGATAGGAACCCAAGAGAGCCATAATGCAGCACTCCATATAATACATGTACCACAATTAACCAGAAATTACTGGGCACATAAAAGACAGGAAAATACAACTCATCATCAGGAATAGTATCAACAGAAAAAACGACCTCAGAAACGTCAGGGAATGATACTAAGTGTCAGAGAGTGCAATAAATATTTTTAGAATGTAAAGGAAGGACAAACATGGCAGTACACGCCTGTAATCCTAGCCGAGACAGGAGGATCCCAAATTTGAGCCTGGGGATGTAGCTATGTGTGTAGGCCCTGGGTTTACCCCTCAGTACTGGAAGAAAGAGCACAGAGAGAGTAAGGATGATGATGAGATGAGAAATGAAGACATATAAAAGACACAGATATAAATTGCACAGGAAAAAGTGCAGTATCTGAAATGGGACACACTGGACAGGACTAGAGCAAACTCGACACTGCAAAAAAAAAGGTCACTTCATTGTTCAGGCTGGAGCAGAGAGACAGTGAAATAAAACAAAGAAACAGGGTCTCTGTGAGCTGTGGAACAATACTGAATGATGAACATATGGTAACCAGCGTCCCAGAAGGTAAAATTAAACAAGAGAGAAAAACTTCCATGTTTGATGAAAGCTATAGCCCTATAATTTAAGAAATGCCAAAACATTAGAATATCAAGGCAGATCACAATTAAATTGCAGAAAACCAATGGTAAAAGAAAATCTTCATAGCTGCCAGAAAATGAAAAATATATTATAGAGGATCAAAGCACTCTTCCACAGAAACCATCATGTGAGAAGAAAATAAATATCTTCAAAGTGAAAAAAGAAGAAAAAAAATCAATCTTCAGTTCTATAACCAGCAAAAAAGTACATTTCAAATATGAAGGCAAAATGAAACCTTTTTCAGACCAAGAGCTGAGAGAATTCATTACCAGTAGACTCGCACTACAGGCAATAGTGCTTCAGTAGATGAGAAGGACGTCAGAGCGAAATCTGGCTCAGGAAGGAACAGTGCCAGAAGCGATAACTATGTGGGTACAGTATAAAGGGCACATGCTCACTCTTGTGAAAGACCCCTTAAAATGTAATTGGTTATTTAAAAAATGTATTAATGCATTGTAAGGCTTATCGTGAAAAATCAACAGTAGTACAAAAGGTGAGGGGAAAATGGGAGGACATAATTTATGCTTGTTATGCAGGCATATAGTATTTCTTAATGGCAAAATGTAGTATGTTAAAGATGTATACTACCAAGCTTTGAAGAGCCTCCAAAAAAGCCTACCCAAAAGTTATAGGCAATACATTAATAGTAGACATAAAATGGAATAAAAAATATTCACTATAAAAGATTTTATGAAAAAACAAAAAAAGAATGGGGAAAAAAAGAAAATGCAACATATTTAAACACAACTGATTTAGTAACTACATTAGATATAAATGGTCTAATCAATCCAATTAAAAGGCAGAGATAACAGTGGATAAAAGAGCAAAACTCAACTAATGATTATATATAAAAAATTCACTATAAAGATATACAAGTTACAAATAAAAGGATAGAGAAAGAGAAGTGATGTAATAGTAACCAAAAGATTTCAGAATAGGCTGCATACAGATGCACACATCTGTGGTCACAGATATTTGAGAGGCTGATGCAAAAGAACTATGAATTTGAGGCTGGCCTGGGCAATTTAGTGATAATCTGCCTCAGTGTGGGGGATGGGGTAGTGGGGTTGGAATGTAACTCGGTGATAGAGCATTGTCTAGCATATACAAGGGCCTGGGTTTAACTCCAATAACCACAGCACAGCACAGCACAGCACACCAAACCAAACCAAACCAAACCAAATCAAAGCAACTAAAAACAAAACAAAACCTTAGGAAAGGATTTAAAAATAATAAGTAACACTAGGAGACTTAAAATGGTGGTAAAGACTACCGGTAAAGTATAGCCTCTCTAGAACTTGGAATCAAGACATCTGGAAAACAATAATGTAGTGAAGAAAAAAAGAAGCAGATCTTTGGAAATCAAAAAAGAATCAATAGGAAAACTGGAAACTACAGAGAAACTGGAGAAAGTAAACACAACACAGAGAAAATAATGACAGAGCCTGGAATGCTAAGCCTGGCTTCCAGGGAGGGAGACCCTTCTCTATCAACACAAGGTAAGCCTAGAGTGGTCAGCAGCTAGAGGGAGAAACAACAGTCCCAACGAAACTTAAGGACGATCTAAGGCCAATACTTCCTAAGTTCTTCAATGAAACTGAAAAGGAAGAAATACTTCCAAACTCATCCTGGAATCTAGCATTACCTAGACTCCAAATATCAGACAAGGACACAACTAAAAATGAAAACCATGGGCCAATCAGTCTCTTTAATGAAAAGACTCAGAGATGCTCAATAAAATACCAGCAAATAGAATGCAATGAATTACGAAAAACATCACACATCATAACCAAGTATGTTTCATCTGTGGGATGCAAGGATGGTTCAACATAAGCAAATCGATAAATACAATACAGCAAATAGAAGCCAAGGAAAAAAAAATCACATGATCATCTGAAGAGATGCAGAAAAAGCCTTTCACAAAATCCAACATTCATTCATAATAAAAATCCTGAAGAGAAAAGGCATAGATTAGAGTGAACCTTTTAGAGGCTAAGTGCCCAAACTATGATCCAAAACCCACTTGTTTATTGCGAAGTGCCGACACTGCAACTGAACCTGAGGACTCAGGTTTTAGCTGAGAAAAGGCTGTTTCCCAATGTCTGGCTGCTGGAGTGAGTTGGCCCGTGTGGCACAGAGGGGCTCTGTGTGCTTGCAGTGGCATGTGTGCCTTAGGTTTGCCACCACTGGTATCTTAATCTGATAAAACCATTTTTAATAAATCTATCAATGTCATATTAAATAGGGGAAAACTGACCATTTGTCTTCTAAACTCAGGAAAAGACAAGAATATTACGACTCCTCTTCCATATAGTACTTGAAACTTTAGCCAGAGCAAAAAGATAGAAGAAATAAAAGAGAAATGTATAGGAAAGGACGCCCAAACTGCCCTTATTCACAGATGATGCAATGCTTTATGCAGAAGACCCAAACGGCTCCACCAGAAGATGCCTCCAACAACCAAATTCAGCAAGGTAGCAAGATACAAAATCATTCCACAAAACCAACAGTATTTGTGTACATCAATAATGAGTGCACTGAGAAAGAAATTAGAAAAACAAAACTATTCACAATAGTTTCAAGAAAAATTAAACATTTAGGAATTAATGTGAAAAGGAAGTGAAAAACTTCCACACTATAAATACTTAAGAGTTCTGAAGAAGTCAAAGAGGACATCAGAATATGGAAAGATAGGCAGAATCAATATTGTCAAAATAGCCCTACTTCCAAAACTGATATACAGATTTAATACAATCCTATTCAAAATACCAACTGCATTCCTCAAAGAGCTAGACAAAATCTGAAAATTCATATGAAGCAAGACAACCAGAATAACAAGGATAATCCTGGGCAATAAAAGCAAAGCAGGAGACATTATAATAACTGACTTCAAGTTATACTCCAAAGTTACAGTGATAAGAACAGTGTGGCATTGACAAAACCAGCCATGGACCAAAGGAACAGGAGACAGGATACAGAAATAACCCTAAACACATTCAGCCACCTGACGTTTGACAAACAGGCCAAAAACATATGCTGGAAGAAAGATGGGCTTTTTAACAAATGGTGCTGGGAAAACTGCCTATGCACATGCAGGTAACGGAGTCTAGACACATGCACTAAACTCAAGTAGAAATGGACTCTTAGTTACTTTTCTCGTTGCTTGGAAAAACTACCAGACATCCACAAGTTAAAGGAGGCCAATTTTACTTTACACTTTACAGAGGTTTAAGCTTGCAGTCAGTTGGCTCCAAGGAAGAGTGGCATGACAGAGGAACATTGCAGAAGAGATACAGTCCAGATCATGGGGGACAGGAAGCAGTTAAGACTCTCTTTCCCTTTAATCCCATAGAAGCTACAAGCCTATTAGATGGTGCCAATTGTTATCCAATGTTTGGCTTCCCATTATTGACATGCAGAACTATGCAAAGCCAACCAGGGGACTAATTTAGTTATCAACACCCTAATCCATATTCAAAAACCCTAGATTCAGACATCTCCAAAAAACCCCACCTGTCAGTGCATGAGGCTTTCAGGGTACACCTAGATACAAGCTATAACATGAATGAAAGATCTGAATGTTAAAACAGAAATAATGTGCTGTAAGCTAAAATGGGCATAGGCAAGGACTTTCTGAATAAAACCCCCATGGCACAAGAAATAACATCAAGAACCAACAGGTGGTTCTTGATATCAAATTAAAAAGCTTTTGCACAGCAAAAGAAATAACCAACAGGCTGAAGAAACAACCCACAAGATGGGAAAAACTTTTATGAGCTACTCCTAGATACAGTACTAATATCTACAATATATAAAGAACTCAAGAAAATTATACTCCCAAAAATAAAAGACCTAAGCAAAAACTGGCAAGTGAAATAAACAGTACTCAGAAGAAATACAAATGACCAATACATACATGAAAAAAATCTTCAACATTTATGACACAAGCATAAATATTACATGGCTTCTTTTAGATAAGAAGTCCAAAGTATAAATATTTTGAAGAACAAAATAAAACGCAGGTAATGGAAAACAATGAGATAGATCTTTTGCAAATAGGAAGGGGATCTCAGGATGGAAGAAAGGGGAGACAGGGAAGAGGAAGAGAAAATAACAAGAATTAATATGTGTTATACACATGTTGCAACTCCCCACGATGAACTGAAAACAGTACAAAATATGTTCTCTGGTCACAACAGAACTGAACTAAAAATCAGGACAGATAATAGAGAAATAACAAACACTTTAGAAATTAAACCACACATTCTATATAACTATAGTTCCGTGGAAATCACAAAAGAAATTATAAAACATTCTGAACTGAGTGAAATTGGAAGTCCTTCAGATAAAAATGAGTGGGATGCAACTAACTCACTGACTTAAGAGTATGGTGTACAGCATTAAATTTTGATACTCAGAAAGTCAGTGAATTAAGCTGGATACTGGAAATTTTCTTTTTCTATAAAGACCAGAGAATAAATTTTTTCCCCAGTATGAGGGACTAAACATAGGGCCTTCTCACTGAACTATATCCCCACCCCTTTTTGTTTTATGTTGGGACAAAATAAATTTGCCCCATCTGTGCTTGGACTTGCAATCCTCTTGTCTCCTCCCAAAGAGCTTGTGGTACAGGTGTGCATCACCATATCTAGCCTAGATAACAAATATCTAAGCTTTTTTAGGCCATGAAGTTTCTTCACATTTAAATCTCTCTCTCAATAAAGTATAAAAATGATTTCTAGCTCATGGGCCACAGAAAAACATGGATTTGAACATTGTGAACGCTGGGTTGAAAGAATAAGAATAAACTAAATCCAAGTAAATGGAAGAAAATGATAGGTCAGTAAAATAGAAAACAAATCAACAAGCAAAAAATGAGAAATTACACCAAAAGTTAGTTCTCTAAAGACAAGTGAAATTGATCAGCCAACCCCTAGCCAAGCTGATCAGGAAGAAATGAAGGAAGACAAATTACTAATATTAGGAATGAAAGAGAGGCCATCACTACAGAGTCTAGGGATAGGGAAAACATAACAAAGGAATATTTGAAACCTTAGACGGGGTGGGAGAATTCTGGGAAAGATGTGGACTACTAGAGCTGCACACCTGTAGGTCTAGCACTACAGAACTGAAGCAGGAAGATCACTGTGAGTTTCAGGTCACCTCAGGCTACATAGTCAGTTCAAGGCCAGTCTGAACTATATGGCAACACCATCTCAAACAACAACAAATGAGAAAGTAGGACTGGCCAAATGGCTCAGTTGGTTAAAGCACCTACAAGTAGGTGCAGGGGCCAGGGGTTCAATCCCTGGGCCTGCTGAACTGGCCCTATTCCCAGGGTGTGCTGAGACAGCAATTGAGACTGGGCATGGTGGCATGCGCCTGTAACCCCAGCTCTTGGGAGGCTGTAAATAGGCGGATCACTATGAGTCCAATCTAGTAGTGAGACCCTGAACACCCTGTAGACAAAAAACAAAAATCAGTAAAAGGCAGTCTGCAACAATTTGTAAGTAGGCTCTAGATCCATCTGGCTGCTCTGGTAAATTCTACCAAATACTTGAGAGTTCAATTCTTATGTTAATTGTACACAAAATCTTACAGAAAATGGAAGACAGAACATTACCCAACTCATTTTATGAGACCAACATCACCCTGCTGTCAAAACTAGACATTATAAGAGAAAAACAAGAAATGATGAATAGTCATTTTTTTTTCTTTAAAAATAATTAGGAAATAAGGCAGTAAGGTGGCACATCTATGAAGCTTTTCAGTTAAATACAACACAAAATCGGTGAGGAGGCAGTCAGAAGAAATGTCAGTTGGCAGAGATAGAGTTTCTTATTCTTATTTTCTTAGATGAAAAAAAGAGGAGAGAAAAGTAGGAAAAAACTATACTCAGAGATCCGATTTGCTTTGTTGTGGCACTGGGGATCAGACCGAGGGCCTGGTGCACACTGGGTGAATCTTCTGCCACTGAGCTGTGTCTCCAGCCCTTTCTACAGACTTTTAGAGAGGGTCTAGTTAAGTATCCCAGGCTGGTCTGGAAATTTCCATCCTTTTGCTCCAGCTTCTTCAGTAACCAGGATTATATGTGTGTACCACTGTGCTTTACTGTTGTTGTTTGGTTTTTAAAGTGCTAAGAGAAGCGCTCAGATGATTCTTCCACGTCTTAAACCAGCGGGAGCGAACCTGGGGCACACATGCTACACTGCGCTGTGTGCATCGTGGACAGCTCTAACAGGTTCACCGTCACTGCTTCATACAGTTCAGGAAGAAGCCCAACACTCAAAAAAGAGAGCTGAGATAATGCTTTCCATCCCCACACAAGGCCAAGGCCCCAAGGGCAAGGCGAGTCCTTCCATGGGTAGTATTGTTCAGGGCACCTGACCACTGAATTTAGACACATTTCCTATGGCCTTTACCTTGACATGGTTTCCTTCTTTATCTGAGACAAGGGCCACATAGGTGATTTCATGATGTCTGCAGTACTCCTGTAATTCCTCTTGGGACTGAAAAAAGAAACAGACGATCAAATCAACTCAGAGCGCCTGCAGCTGCTTCAAGTCATCAAGGAGAACAACAAGACTTTTCAATCACACTCCCAAAGCGATTTGTTAAATGTGCTGACTTTGGGGACATAAATATTAAACAAGAGAGGGTAGATTTCAAAGAAGGAGCAAAACTTCTTTTGCCTTTATATTCACTGCTCTAAGGGTCCACAAACACTCAGTGTGGTAGACCCAGTAAGAGGTTCCCAACAGATTTGAAGCTTAATGGAAGCTATCAAAAATTCCACTACGCATGCCCAGCTGTGGAGCTCAAAGGCAAAGCAGGGCACATGTGCCCAGGAATGCACGAGGCCTCAGGGGCTGGAGAAGGTTGTCCCCCAGATGCTCCACAAGGAGCTAAACTGCAGATACCCTGCGGCTTTCAGATTTCTGACTTTGAGAAATTTAATTAAAAAACATGTTTTAAGCCACTAAGTCTGTAGTGATTTTTTACTATAACAATCAGAAATTAATATAGGCAGCAACTCTAACCACTCTGATAAAGATTTTGGTAGCATCTAACAGTGAGAGGACTACTGTCCTGAAGCCATAACTATACACTTTACACCCAGGTATTTCCTGTCCCATTACCTGTGACCAGTCGTACATGATTTCTGCTGTGATTCCTGCCGACCAGAGTTTCTGGGTTAGGTTGATCGCTCTGGACATGGACATTTGGCCAACACTTACAACCAGAAGGTCGCAAGAGCTTATTGTAACCTGGATAGGAACAGAGTAGATACACTTGGTGAGTAGCTCCACAGGTATGGATATGGGGCCAGCACCAGTGGGGAGGCGCCGCTCCCAGCGGACAGGCATCTGTGGCATCTTGTACAACGGTGTGCAGAAGACTTTACTTAAAGAGACTTTCATATTCTTATTGTAAGATAGAAAATTTAACTGCCCTGAGTCATCAGGAAGATATATTTACCTCTGTGGAGATGGATCTTGCCTGAAACGCAAGGGATAAAGAACATTTCTAGCTTTGTAGACTACAGCAGGAATTCTGAACAAGGAGTTTAACAAGAGTCTGTGAACCACTAGGACATCTGGATTTTACATAGTACCTTACTGCTAAGTACAGGTGAGTTGTTGGAGGTCTCCTCACTGGAGAGAAGAGGGCAAGGAATGGGATATGAGAATGACATGGATGCTTGGCTTATCTGCTGTCAGAGGACCATTTCTGAAACCCTCGGTCTATAGCTGTAGGACTGTGTAAATATCTGTGTGGTCCTCTTCCCTGTTCCCAGGCATATATCTCCTAAAATTCAGGGAATCTTCCAGGCAATGAGTGTCTTTTTCTGTGCTAATGAGGTGACTGACATGGGGGTAGTCACTGGGATAACCAAGGCAGGATTAGCGGATAAGAGCTTCCAGTCACTCCTACCCCCCAGCCCTTGGGGAAGAAATGGGCTGGAGACTTAAGGTGACCTCCAATGACCAGAGCTACATTCAATCACCTCAAAAGGAGAAGGTTCACAGAACAGCCAACCAGGCAGTGAGGATCCTGGAGGATGATATGGCCCTAGAAGACACGACTGCACAGTGCCCTTTCCAAGGATCTTGCTTAGTACATCTCCTCACCACTTTGTCACGTCCTTTTAATAAGCCAGTGAATGCAGGTAAACATTCTCTTTGAACTGCTCTGACAAAAGAGTTAGACAGGAGGAGGAAGTTTGGGGAATTCTGCTTTATAGCTGATGCTTCAAATGGCATCAAAATCAGGAGGGTGGGTGGTCACGGGGATGGAGTCCTCAGCCCATGGGATCTGGTCCTGCCTCCAGGCAGGAGAGGTTGTTGGACTGAGCAGAGTCTGAGGACATGAAAGCTGTTTTAAAGCATACTGGAAGGCAAAGCTGGACTTACAGGTTCTTCCATGTTGAGGACAGCAGCAAATATCCTGTCTATTGCTATGCTGACACCAATGGCAGTGGGAACTGGCCCCAGCGCCTGTGGGTCACTAAAGTTGGAGATCTGTGGAGAGACAGATACCTCTGGTTATGGATCACACAGGAAAAATAATGATTAAACAGCAAGCTCCCTGTCAGCCACTTAGCATTAAGGGGTTCAACAAGAGGTATGTGTGTAGTGAGGGGTAAGACAGAATCTGCACGGTTCAATTTATGGCAGCCACTAGCCACATGTGGCTGCTGAGCATTTGACATTTGGCTAACGCGAACTGATATGTGCTATACCCATAGAACACAGGCTAAAAACTCAGAATAAACAATGTAATAAAACAGTGTAAACAGCTGGGCCTGTAGAAAGCTCTGGGTTTAGTTGCTAGTACCATAAAGCCTCCCACCTCAAAAATGGAAAATAGGCTGTAAAAATCGAGTAGGGGCTTGGGGAGATAGCTCAGCGGTATAAGTGCCTGCCTGGCAAGCAAAAGGACCTGAGTTCAATCCCTGGTACCGTATGCCATGCTGACCCTGGACACAGGGCACACTGTGCCAGCCCTGAAACTAAGTGTGGTGGCTCAGGCTTGTAATCTCAGCACTGGGGAGACTGAGACAGGAGGATCACTGTAACTCTGAGCTGTGTAGGGAGATCCTGTACCAAATAAATAAATGGATGACTGACTGATTTAAAAAAATTACGAAGTAGGATGTGGTGCTACACACCTGTAATCCCAGTGCTCAGAGGCTGAGACTAGAGGATTGCGTTGAGTTGGAGCTCAGCCTACACTACATCCTGATTTCAAAGCCAGCCTGCCCAGAAAGAATTGCTATCACAAAGAAATCAAGTAATAACAAATGCTGGAGAGGCTATTAGGACAAAGGAACCTTTCTCCACTGTTGGGACTACAGACTGGAACAACATTTCTGTGGAGATTCCTCAAAAAACTAGACGAAGTCTCATTTCAGGGGCTGGGGAGATTGCTCTGTGGCACAAGTGCCTGCTTGGCAAGTGTAAGGTTGTGAGTTTGAACCCGGGTCCCACAAAAAAAAAAAAAAAAAAAAAAAAGAAGTCTCATTTAACCCAGTTATTCCCCTTCTGGGTATTTTCCCAAAAAAATGAAACAGTGATACATGTGCACCCATGCTTATAGCAGCACAATTTGTCATAGGTAAATCTTTTTTTTTTTTTTAAAAAAACTTTTATTTATTTATGTTATGGCCAGTTCAGCCTGCCCTGGGGATGGGGCTGGCACAGCTTGTGGTGCCAGAGATTGAGCTGTGGTCCCTGCAGTTGCCTAAGTTTGCCCAAGCACGTGCTTTAGACCAGTCATAGCTAAGTCTTGACAACAACCCAAATGCCCATGAACTGAGGTATGGATAAAAAAGATGTGATATTTTTATACAATGAAGTATTACTCAATTATAAAGATAAACTCAAGGCTTTTATAGGTAAATGGCAATTAGAGGCTGACCTGATTAGTGAAATAAATCAGATTCATATGAGTAAACATTGTATTTTCACAATAGTATAAGAACCTGAAAAAGTATATAAAATCAGAAAGATACTATAGATATAGTAAAAATGAAAGAAACTAAGCAAAAGGAATAAACAATTGGGATGAGGGAATGAGACAAGGAAAAACAGGAAGGTTAAAAAAATGTGTGTATATATGGGATAACTAAGATGACTGTGCTACTAATTTCTATCAGTTTTTGGAAGGTAGTAGTTAATGCTTAAAATTTTTACTGTGATCAATTTTATATGCTTACATCTGGTAATCCCAGCGACTACTCTGAAGACAACAATGTGCAATATAATAACCAGTGCGAACACCACTGTATATCATTTCTAATGTCTTATCTATTATTTTTATAATCTCTTTAAAGTAAAATAAAAAGCTAGCCTGAACTATAGTGAGATCATGTGTCAAAAAACAGAGCAAAACAAAGCAGAACAAAAGTGACATACATGGTTCACATTACATTTGCATGAATAATACAGAAATAATCATTTGCACTAGTAGTTCAACTTGTGTAGGTTTAAAAAATTTTAAAACAGTAAGTTGAGGAAGAAATAAAATTAAGCCAGGATCACTAATCAGACAAAGAGTACACACTCACTAGCATGTCATATCTGCCACCAGCTGCGAGGATTTCAGGGACAGCCCTCTGTCTGCGTTTGATAAAGGCCACAAACTGGAAGATGATTCCATTGTGCTGCTGGACCTTGTACACCAAGCCCAAGTTGATCAAGACCTGTAGGGTGCAACACCATGCAGTCATGTCAGGGGCTCGAGACCTCACATGGAACACAACACTGAGAAGACGCTTCTCAACAGCGGTGGGACGTTTAGTATAAACAAGATATTTAGCAGAACCTAGCAGGCCCAATGTCTACTTAATTACAGCCTGCCAAGCAAGAGAGACTCTGCTATCTTCAAGAAAATTTCTTGGGGCTGGGGAGATAGCTCAGTAAAATAAGTGCTTGCCTGGCAAGTACAAGGGCCTGAGTTCAATCCCCGGTTCCGGGGGGGAAAAAGAAAAAAAATTAATAAAGAAAACCTCTTCTCTGAGGCTAACACAGTAAGAACTACTGCATGTTAGGAACCTTGATGCTTGCAAAGAAATGCTGAATTAAACCAAAATTATTACTAATTATTAAATGCTCCAAAAGAGAGAGCAAGAGTTTTTCAGGAGAAATAAAACCCATTCCCCGCCTTGAGCCGTTATTAATGCTACCATCTGAACTGCTAGTATGAAAGAGATGCCAAACCTGTAACTTTATGCCAAGTTTCTTCAACAGTCCAACCACCTCTTCTAGATCTTTTAAGCCATACTTCACTAACTGGACAACACCTGTTTTCTGTTTTATTAATGAATTTATTGTTGGTGTCAGGTCTTGCAAATCCCCCTTCTGCTCAATAAACTTGTAGAGCCGACACAGCTGGAAAATAAAGAGGCACAGTTAGCTGCCAGCGCACAACAGGGGGAGATGCTCACGCGTGGTGCAGAGGGGCCACTGTAGCCAAAGGTATTTTAGCCTTGGCTGTAATCCTAAGGATTATCCTTTCCCTAAAACTCTGGCAGAAGTGGTTTAGATGCACATGATGCACATAATTCACATACACACACATACACACACAGACACACACACACACACGCACCCATAGCAAAGAGTTAATGCTGACACCTGCAAATCAGATCCTGTCACTAGCAGATCCTCTGCTGTGTATCCTCAGGCCAGTATTGTTTCTCTTTACCTTTCTCATCCTGACAAATTCCCATTACTGTGGCATATGACTGGACAGCCTAGAAGTACTGTCTGGCTTGTTCTAGTGTAGAATTAGCCATTAGTTCCTTCCCCTCCCTTTGCTCGAGCAATTTCTATTTGGACCGTTGGGATTTCACCTCCTGCCTGTAGCCGCCCAGTCAATCTTTTGTGTCCTCTGCTCACCCCTGGATTTTGGATCGAGGATCTGATTAGCTGTACTCATGGGTTGACCCAGAATAGGGGTCTGAAGATGACTTGACTGTAGGCTAAACACAGAGCAGGAGGAAGAGCAGTAAACTATGGACACGGCCAGAGACAAAACTCCCAGGAGCAAAAATGGAAATGACTAACAAATGAAACTATACCTATCTTAGACTGTAGGCAGGCCTGGTTCATCTATAAATTGCCATAAGAACAGTAGGAGCTGAACAAAGATTCAGTTTAACAGAATCCATTAATCATAAATTACTCATATTTTTTAAAAATTCAAAAAGTATAAGAATTCCCATCTTCTGTTTATTATCCTAAAATAAGAAGTTAAATATAAAATCACAAGTCTGAGATTTTCCTAGGGCTGGGGATGTGTTCCCTGATTGGATTCCCAACTCTGCAAAGGGGAGAGAGGGAGACAGAGGGAGATTGAGACAGGAAATACTTTTCTTTATAATAAAACAATGATTTCTTCTTGATAGATTTTACCACTAAAACTAGCCCCATTGACAAGGTACCCGCAGCACTGGATTCTGAATCTCTAGATTTTGGTCCTCAGCCCGTCATCAACTAAGTCCATGTGATTTTGGACAAATCAGACCTCTCAGCTTCAGTAGTCTCCTCTAGACAGTAAGACTGGGCCACACACTTGAACATTTTCTTGCACTACTTCTATACCCCTTTCTAATATACATAGAGCTCCACTAAATAACAAGAGGCAGGATGATCACTGAAAGCTCAAGGCCAGCCTGAGCTACAAAGCAAGGCCCTGTCTCATAAAAGAAAAAAAGCAAATACAATGACAGCACCAAATGCCAGTAAGAGATACAGTGCCTTGATCATATTCTTGGTATTATTTTTTTCATGCTGATTTTATTTTTCTATTTTTTTTATGTTCATCATCAAATCTGTTAGATTGATATAGCTATGTAAGATTAGTCAAACAATTAAACATTAACTTACAATAAACCTTAGTTTTTTTTAACTCTTCCAAATACATTTTGTATTTAAGTCACTCTTCGAAAAATAAAATAATAATAATAATAATAATAATAATAATAATAATAAAATTTATAGGGGTTGGGCTTGCAGAAAATGCAAGGTCCTGAGTGACTCCTGGTACCACTCAAAATTTATTCATTTATTTATTTTCTTCTTTTGAGTCCTTATATTAGGGAGACTATACGATATTGGCATATGTTGGTATGGTTTATTTTAGTATATGTTCAAGATATATCCATTTATAAATGAAGTCTTCTAGTCTATCATTCCGTATAGCTGAGTAATATTCCATTTTGTGAAAATACCACATCTTTTTCACCCATTCTTCAGATGATGGGCATTTTGGTTATTTCCAAGATTTGGCTATCACAAATTGTGCTGCTATGAACATAGGTGCACAAATATCACTATGGTATGATGTTTTCAGTTCTTCTGGAAAAATTCCCAGTAGGGGAATAGCTAGATTAAATGAGATTTCTAGTTCTAGTTTTTGAAGGAGTCTCCACACTACTTTCCATAATGGTTGCACCAATCTGCATTCCCACCAGCAGTGGAGAAGGGTTCCTTTTTCCCCACAGCCTCTCCAACACTTGTTGTTGGTTGATTTCTTTATAGTAGCCATTCTTTCTGGGGCGAGATGGTATCTAAGTGTTGTTTTGATTTGCATTTCATGAATGGCTAGCGATGTGGAGCATTCCTTCACGTATTTATAGGCTTGTTGAATTTCTTTCTCTGAGAAGTGTGTGTTCATCTCAGATGTCCATTTCTGGATTGGATCTTTGAATTTTGGGA
>PVKN010002155.1:0-44594 GCA_004027915.1 Capromys pilorides
GTTTGGTCTCCTCTTAATTAATGTTTATTGAACGCCTACTATGTGACTACAACTGTGCTTGGTGTCTCGTGTAGATTATTGGTCATGATGACAATGCTGGACCTATTGGCATCAAATTACAGAGCTGTGAGTGCACAGGACAAATGCTGCAAAAATATATCACTAAAGCAAGCAGACTAACATTGTCACAGAATCTTATCGGTTTTGGTGACATACAGTAGGTAGACATTAAATAACATGGATCTGGACACTATCATTGATAAAACTTAGTTAAGTAAAGGGTATATAGTTTTCTACACAGAACACATAGTCATCTTAGATGTTCAGGAGACGATTACAAAAATTTGATACATTCTAGAGCTTTTTAAAGTACTTTGAAAGCAGATCACTAGAGGCCACATTCTCTATTCACAGTGCAGTAAAACAAGAACACAAAACTAGGAGTCGGGATGTAGCTCAGTGGCACAGTGCCTACCTGGTAAGTGTAAGGTTGTGAGTTCAATTCCCAGTACCAAAATAAACACATAAAACAATTTTTAACAAAATAATGAGCAAAACTACTGAGCTTTAAAACACTAAGAACATTACCAAAACAAGCAAACAAAAAAACCACACACACAAATACATAGGAATGTAAATTTTTGACCTTTAAGATGTATCCAGGGCTGTGTTCAGAAATACATTTGTAGTAAGTGTGCTATTATTGCAAATATGAAGGCTATATAAACACTCAACTTAAAAATTGAGACAAATAATAAAGACAATAAAAATAAACAATACATGTTAAAGAAAACTGTTATAAGTAAGAGAAGCAATGGATATCAATAGATCCTAATCCTGTCTTCTTTGGCAAAACAATAATGCCATGTAACCCTCTGAGAACTCAAGCAACAGCTAGGCCATGCAGAAAAGTTGAGAATGGAGACAAAACATGATCAGGAGAGGGTGTTTGCTGAATTATAAAATGGTGTGCATAGTAAGATAATATTTAGAAAAAACTCCATGGAACTAAGAATTCTTTAGGGGCAAAAGAACATCAAAGGTCATCAAAATGAATCTAAGGAGTAAGAAGTATTAACAAGCTGATGATCTGAACACTGAGAAAGAAGCCCGACAGCTAGCTGGCCCTCCCTCCCAGGACGCGGAGATCGGATTATTGCACTAGTGGATTCTTTCCCAATGAAAAGGGCTCGACAGTTCTCAAGCCACGGAAATGATTCAGAAACACAGAGCAGGGTCAGTGTGACTCTGGTGTCCCTGGGTACCAGGGGGCAGGCTCATCCATTGTACCAAAACTTCTGAAAAAATAGCACCCATCTCACATATGAAGACAGAGACGAGAACCTTACATAAAATATTAAGAAAAAATAATCCTGTATATGAAAAGATCGTGCACCACAATCTTTAAATGAAAACTGGTTTGGCAGCAAATCTAACAGATTTCATTGATTCTAAACTGCACAGTTTTGGTTTTTGTTTTTTGCCTTCTCTGACGTTAGGAGGTGGTGATTACAATTAAGGTTTTTCTTTCTGTGTATATATAAAATAACATGTATTCTACAGCCAATGGTATCTTAATTTTAATGAAATACAGTAATGTAAAACTTCATACTAAAAAGGTTTTGTTTAAAAAAATTATCTCCGTGGATGTTTGAAAGGCATTCGATAACATTCAAAATGCATTCCTGGTTTCCAGCTAGGACGCTTCCTGGTCATGGCAGGGCACCCTTCTGAGAGCAGCAGCTACAAGGAGGATTAAATGTGGAACATCATAGGCATCCCCGTCAAAACCAGGAACAAGAAGAGCACGCACACTATCAACACTATGGTCGTTTGCTGTGGAGCTTTTGACCACTCCACCAAGCCCTGAAACGGAAAAGAGAACGGTGTGAATACTGGAAAGAAAGGCAACACCAGCATTACTTGTAAGAAACTAGGATACGACAGGAAGATCCAAACCCGAGTGTCTGTAACTACACAGCGAGATAAATACATACACAAGAGGAAGAAACAGTTACTCAATGAGAAACATTCGGGAAAAAACGGAGTGGATATCTCATTGGCGTATACAGTCCTGCAGCTTTAAGACAACCTTTGCACACAGACGCCCCCTCCATAATATGTGTGTGTGTCATCCCGAATCCCCAACCACGGACCTCACTGTCTGTTCTCCACCTCCCTTTGGATATCTAATGGGCACCTGGAAGCTTACAGGTCCCACCCTACCCTAATGTCTCCCCCACCCTGAAGATAAGGTCCCATCTCTTCCCGACGTCACACCTCAGGCCTCTCCAGGCCTCGGAGTGACACACTGACTCCCCTCTCTCCCAGGACATCCAGGTTATCCAAGTGCTAGCAGAGGCCGCTGGCTTGATCTTCCATGCAGCCAGAAGCCCACCGCTCACGTCCCCTCCACTCGCCCTGGCCTGGTCAAAGCGCCCTCCTGCCCCGCCCTCTTGCCACGATCTCCGACTTCTCGCCTTGCCATCCCGCCCAATTTCTGCTCCCTGGATCGTCAGCCTGTGTTTCTCCCAGAGGGGAAGTGAAGCTGAAAACGAGTGACGATGACCAAGCTGTGTGAACGTGGAGAGCCGTCTGGTACGTGTCGCGAAGACCCCGGAGGGCAGAGCCACCACTTGGTTCTCACCGCCTTTTTCTGGTGTGCGCCAGAGGCAATCCGACAAAAATCAGAGCTCATGCGCGCGAGCAGAAGCCACGGGCTGCGGGTGCCTCTGGGGCAGGGAAGGAGACAGCCTGGCAAGGGAGAGGAGGAGACGCCCGAGGAGGAGGGGGGCGCTCAGTGTCTCACGGGTAGGTTCTGGGGCGATGTGCGCGTTAAGCCTCCCTGATCTCCACGCTTCCCTAGAAGTGACTACAATAATTTTAGTATACAAAATATAAAATTAAGAAAATATAATAGATACAAGTCATCTGAAATGCAAAAAATTTATATTTGTGTTATGGTTTAATCTAGATATCCTCGAAAGCCTCGTGCATACACAGGTGGGGCTTTTGGAAGAAGACAGGCTCATGGGGTGAAGGCTAAATCCATCATTAGGGGGTGGGGCCAGGGCAGGCCCTGCTGGGGTAGAACCCATCCTTGGCTCATGGCTCCCACATCCCTAGTTCCTCCCCATCTCTGGCTCCTCCCCATTCTGGTTCAGCCCTGTCCCTGGCTCTTCCCCATCCCTGGCTCCACCTCATTCTTGGCTCAGCCCCATCTGTGGCTCCTCCCCATCTTGGTTCCTCCCCACCCCTGGCCCCTCCTCCTGTCCCTGGTTCCACCCCCTCCCCTGCTTCACCCCATCTGTGGCTCCTCCCACATTCATAATTTCTCCATCTCTGGCTCCTCCCCATCCCTGGCTCCACCCCTTCTGTGGCTCCTCCTTATTCCCAGTTCCTCCTCACCCTGGCCCCTCCTCCTGTCCCTGGCTCCACCCCTCCCCAGCTCCACCCCCTCCCTGGCTCCTCTCACCTCCATAGTTTCTCCCCCACCTCTGGCCCCTCCCCATCCTTGGCTCCACCCCATCCCTGGCTCCTCCTCCTGTCCCTGGTTCCTCCCTGCAGCCCCTCTCCCTCTCTGCTTCCTTAGCAAGAAGTTTCCCACCACCAGGCCCCTCCACCATGCGCTGACCCTGCAAGGATGGAAGTTTTTAGATGGAAGCCAACGGACTTCTCTTCCCTTGAGCTATGGGTATCAGTTACTTTGTTCCAGTAATGACAAAAGTAACCAACACAACTCACTGCATATCATGCCCTTAGGCACTGGAAATGGTAGCCTGTCACTGAGTACCAGGCCCTGGGACCATGGCTTTGTGGGTCATGGTTTCTGTTTATATTTGTCCCCTTCTCCTGAGAAACGCCCCATGCCAACGGGAGCCATCCTGATGGATGACCAGCTGGAGGTTACAGCGGCTTCTGGACAGCTTGTCTCAGGGATGGAGCCCAGGGGCATCACAGTCACTGGCATCTCCCTGCATGCTGCGTTTCACTCCAGGTTCCCCCAGATGTGCCTCACCTGGGGACATGCTTTTCCCTCAACCTGGGAGGAGGGAAACATGCAGCTCCCTAAAGCTCAGGTCTGGGGTCTCCTCCTCTATGGGGCATTCAGGAATAAAGCTGCAGCAGGAAGAGCACACTGCTGGAGCCCTGGCACGGTCCAGCACCGTGTCTCTCTTTGGTGGCCTACCCTTGCACCTGCCCCCTTCCCGCCCTTTCTGTAGAGCAGGAAGCCACTTTTCTGGGCTTAGCCAACCAAGTTGAGCATGGAGCACAGGATTAAGAGAGGGGTGGTGCCTTCATGTGCTGCCAGATAAATGCTTAAACACAATAACTTTTCTGAGATGCCAGATAAATGCTTAAACACAATAACCAGTCTTATTGTTTCTTATACTAATGTCTCACCCCTCAGAAAAAGAAAGCAGTACGCCTTTGAGTGAAATGTGTGGACAGATAGTTCTGTTTTGTTGATGTATAGTAGTTGGATTAGATCCGCTAGAGGATTAGTGATAGACGGACACATGGATGAATGGGTGAGTAGATGAATGAATGAATGAACAAATGATTGAATGAATGAATGATTGAATGAATGAATGATTGAATGAATGGTCTGTGATAGGTGAATCTGGGGAAAGTTGGTGGGTGGATGGACAGATGGATAGACACATACATGCACGGATGGATGAACAGATGATGGACACATGGATGGATGGGTGGATGGGTGAATGAATCGACAAGTGCTTAGTGGAGTTACACACACACCAATGGAGACTTCCGTGCATGGCCTGCTTCCTGAGACACCTCTGGGAACTCAGACAGGGCAAAGAAACTCCAGGCTGAGGAAGGAAATACACCAATCCCCGACCACCCAGGAGAGATGGCTGTGGAAGAGAAGAAACCCGCAATGTACCTGCGAGTCCTCTGACTCATCTTCATCCTCCACGGAGCTCCACTCCTGCGAAAGCCCAGACTCTTGAGAAGACAGATCTGGGTGGGTGTGGGCAGAGGAGACAGGAGCCATGAGTGGGCGACCAGCCCAGCAGGGGTCCTCCAAGTCTTACCCCCGTATCCTGTCTTACTCTGTGATCACACACACACACACACACACACACACACACACACACACACACACATCATGGCCTTCAGATGTCCCATCCCTCTGCACAAGTGGGACCACCAGCCTGATGCTTGAGCCCAGGTCCCGAGAGTCATCCTGGCCTGTCTCCCTTCCCCACTTACCTCGCATCTCTCACACGGGAGTCTCCCTACTGACCTCTCTTCTTTCACCCCTGACCTGCTGACCCCATGGTGGCCTCTCCCAGACATCTCACCCTGGGCCCTGCTGACATCCAGGTGCATGGTCGTTGTGCAGAGGGTCCCATCCCACTGCCTGGGAGGCCTCGCTGCACAGTGCTGCCTTCTGCCAAGTGACAACCCTGCCACCTCCAACATCCCCCAAACACTCTCAGGAGAGAGGACCAAATCTACCCCAGATAATAAACTTGAGACATTTCTAGGCAAGTGGGTGCCCCCTGAGACCACATTGTTATGTGAAATAAATCGGACCCACATGCTTAGATGCTGCATTGTTTCCCTGATGGGGGAAGCCGAAAGTGTGGAGAAGGACCAAAATGTGCAACAAGCCAGGCGTGGTGGCGTGGCGCATGCCTGTAATCCCAGCACCTGGCAGGCTGAGGCAGGAGGGTGGTTGAGAGGTTGAGACCAGCCTGGGCTGCACAATGAGCTCAAGGCCAGCCTGAACTGCATAGCAAGACCCTGTCTCAAACAGACCAGAAAAAAAAAGTATACTAGGTATTAGAAAATGTTCAAGTGGAGAGGGAAATTAGAGAGTGGAGAAGGGGAAAGGTTGGAAAGGAAAAGGAAAAGAGAAAATAAGGAAAACTGGAAATAAAGCCCTTGCAAACAACCAAGGGAAGGGGTTAGTGGGAGAAGGGAAATGGAAAACAAAAGAATCAGGTATGTCATGTACAGGTGCAAATTCTCTATGATAAATGTGACTGCTATAGAGATAGAGACAGAGACAGAGACAGAGACAGAGACAGAGACAGAGACAGAGACAGAGACAGAGACAGAGACAGAGATAGAGATAGAGATAGAGACAGAGATATGGTGGGCAAATAGCTCAGCAGATTAAAGTGCCTGCAAGTAGATGCAGGGGCTGGGGTTCAATCTGGGGTGCACTGAGACAGCAATTGAGACTGGGCATGGTGGCATGCTCCTGTAATCCCAGCTCTTAGGAGGCTGTATACAGGCAGATCACTAGGAACTGATTTAGTAGTGAGATCCTGAACACCCTGAAGACCCTTCACTAAAAATAAATAAACAAATAAAAGATAAAATAAAATGTACCAATAATCTCTCTGTCTCTGTCTCTCTGTCTCTGTCTGTCTGTCTGTCTGTCTGTCTGTCTCTCTCTCTCCTTCCCTTTCTCTTTCTCCCTCCCTCTCTCTTTCGGACTTTAGGGAGGGGTCTACAGGATGTTTAGGGTCTCACTACTAGATCGGACTCACAGTGATCCACCCGTTTACAGCCTCCCAAGAGCTGGGATTACAAGAGCGTGCCACCACGCCCAGTCTCAAATGCATCTCAGCATGCCCTGGTAGCAGGGCTGGCATGGCAGGCCAGGGGATCGAACCCCGGCCCCTACACCTGCTTGCAGGCATTTTAATCCACTGAGCTGTTTGGCCAGCCCTACCAATAATCTTAATTAATTAAAAAAATCCACCCCAGATGAAAACCACTGAGCCAGAGAGTCTTTCTGGAGTAAAAATGTCCTGTCATTCTCTTCGTCTAACCTTCCAGTGATTGAAAAGGTCCACAGATTCCTGGCCATGACTACAAGAGGCACTGTCGCTGGCCCCGGAGGCTTTCAACCCCCATGGGCTCCCAGGTGCGCTGTGGGTCCCTGCGTGCGCCGCTCTGGCCAGGCAGTCTCCGTGCTTCATATCCCAAAGCCTGCCCACTCTCAGACAACACCCCTCCCCACCCCCACCCCCCACCGCCCCACCCCAACCTGCCGTCTCTCCGCAGCTCTGAGCTTCTCCAGAGCTGAGTCTCTGCGCCTGCGTGCGTGGCACATGGGAGAACCATTTGCATCACATGGCCCAAAACTGCGCCTTTCTCTCTGTCCACCTCTTGGAAGTCCCCTTCCTCACGAGCTCTGAGTTTGATCGTGCAGCAGAGGTCTCAAGAGTGCCTGGGAAGCTGTGTGTGGGGTGCACGCAGCCTTAGGAGGCTGAGTCAGCAAGATGGCAGGTGTGAGCCCCATCAGGGACATGTTAGTAATTCGATGAGACCTTGTCCCAAAATTTAAAAAGTAATAATGATAATAATAATAATAATAATAATAATAATAATAAGAAGAAGAAGAAGAAGAAGAAGAAGAAATAGGGACATAGCTCCATGTGAAGGCCCTGGGTCCAACCTCCAGTGTCACAGAAAACAGGGTTATGAATGGATCCCTGCCTGTCTTGCTGCTCCTGGGAGCCCACGGCACCCCGACCACCAGCCTGGGCTGTCGTCCTGCAGCCTCATGGCCAAGTGTGAGCATGTGGAGCCCACAACACCAGCATGACCGATGTGAAGGTCACCTTGTGGCTGCTGGGGCCGCAGGTAACAAGGCAAATGTCCCCAGGGGCCCAGCTATACTGCCAACCCTCAGCATGATTACCACATCAGCCAGTAAGTTTGGGGATGCCTTGGTGTTTTGGTTTTGAGACAAGTCCTCCCTAGGTAGCCAAGGCTGGCCCTGAATGCCAGGTCATCCTCCCGGCTCAGCCTCCTGAGGGCTGGGATTACAGCCATTCACCACCACGCCAGGCGGGGATGGCCTGTCACACAGCAGATACAGACTGACTCAGTTTTCCATCAAAAGCAGTCAGATCAGGGAGGGAGGGCAGGAACGTTTAGGTTTTCTCTAGGCTCCATCAAGCCCGCCCAGGGGACCCCTGGGCTCTCACCTTTCTCCTCGCCATCACAGCCGGTGGCTCCAACCTCCACGGCCTCCCAGTCCTTGGTGGCGGTGAGGTGTGCTGGCTTTTCCCAGGCCCGGCTCTCCCAAGGCAGCAGTGTTTTCACCCTCTCGGGCTCCAGCAGGCCCCGCATCTGCTCAGGCCGGAGGCTCTGCATCTCCCCGGGAGGCGGTAATGGGGCTGCGAAGACAGGCTTCTCCTCCTCTTGCCCTGCCCTGGGTCCCGCGGGCTTCCCGATGCAGAAGTCAGGACCTGAGGACTGACAGACAGTCATTCAACAAGCGCTGACAAGATGCAGGCGACGGGGAGAGTGCGAGGCATTGTGCTGAGGGCCAAAACATGCGATGACCAAACAGAGACCCCCTGGCCTGTTGCACCAGCCCCAAGCCTGGGGCTCAAGGAGGCTACCGAGACCGGATGTGGTGGCACATGCATGTCATCCCAGCACTTGGAAAGCTGAAAACAGAAGAAGCACTATGACTCCAACCTGTGTAGTGAGAGGCTGTAGACCTTATAGACCCTGTACTAAATACATTAAAAAACATAACATAATGAAAACAGAGAGCCTGACCCTTGGGGAAATTGCAAAGGGGGAGCACAGAATTTCGAATGGGACAACAAACTAAAGTGGAAAAAGAAGCAGAGAGCCTCACCTGGGGCACACACACACTCGACCTGCTGGATGTAAGATAGGTCAAACCCTTGGAGACAGGCCCAGATGAGGACTTTATGAACAGAATCCCACTGGCATAAGAAATACCATCAGGTGGCATCACGTGGCATTATAGCAAATTAAACAGCTTCTGCCCAGCCCAGAAAGCAGCCAGCAGAGTGAAGGGACACCCTACAGAACGGGGAAGATGCTAGCAACTACTCCACAGAGAATGGACCAGTATCTAAAATATAGGAAGAACTCAAAAAATTAGAGACCCCAGACAAAAGACTCAAGGAGTATGCGTTACTGAAATGAACAGACCCTTCTCGAGAGAGGTACAAATGGGCAATAAATACATGAGAAGGCATTCAACATCTCTAGCCATCAGACAACTGCAATCAAAACCAGCACTGAGATCCCACCTTATCCCAGAAGGAAAGGCCACCGTCAAGAAATCAAATGACAACAAGTTCTGATATAGCTGTAGAGAAAAACAAGCCCTGGCACACTGGGGGTGGGAGCGTACATTCCTGCGGCCACTGCAGAAATCAACGAGGAGATCCCACAGGCTGGCCAGAACGGGGCACCCGGAGACAGCGCTTGGGACTGGGCGTGGTGGTGCTCCCTTGTAATCCCAGCACCTGGGAGCTGAAAACAGGAGAATCCCTAGGAGTCCAGTGTATGTCGTGAGACCCAGTAGAGCTCGTACAAGATGCAGTTGAAAAAGTAATTGAATCAATAAAATTTAAAAAAAAAAAAAAAAAAACACGGAGAGCCCTCAAAAACCTAAAGACAGAAATTCCATCAGATCTAGCTATTTCCTGTGCGTATCTTCCCGTAAAAGCTCAAGACGCCACGTTACACGGATCCTGCACGCTTGTGTTTGTCACAGCACAACTCCTATGGCTAGGCCATGCGAGCAGCCACATGTCTATCAACAGATGGATGGAGGACACTAAGTCACTAAGTTTTGCGGGCTGGGCTGGAAGCCCCTTTGTTGTCCTGCCTCAGTCTCCCAGAGTGCCAGGATCACAGGTGTGCACTGCCAGGCTAGGCAGAGGTGTGTGCCCGATTTCCTTGTGCCCCAGCCCTGGGCAGGAGCCCTGCTGCACCCCCATCCTTCATGCCCTCCCAGGAGGAGAAATTGCCACCCCACCCCCACCCTCCAGCCTTGTCTCTCTCCCAGAAGACAATGCCTTGGCGGGGCAGCCAGGAGCCTGCACCTTCGCTCTCCCTGTTTAGGCAGGCACAGCCCCTCCTTGCGCACCCAGCAGACAGGCAGGCCTTGATCTCAGTTACCCAGAGCAAACGAAGAAACCAAAACGTTACAAAATGAGGCTGACTTCCCTTTCCAGCCCACAACACAAGGCTTCCCTCTGAAATTCACGGAGGTGGATTTTAGAAGCAGGCTGACTCCTGGGTGCTTCTCTTGGCTGCAACCCAGGGCACAGACATTTGCTGGAGCACTCCCCGGCATTCCGCAATCCCGCCTGCGGTGCTTAGCAGGGAGAAAGGGAAACCCAGGTCCTCATGAGCACTGGCTGTCGGAACCTGGCACCCAGGGTCTCCCCCAAAACAGAGCTGTTCGCCTCGGGCTAAGCTACTCACATGCATCAGAAAAACTGTCACCATCCTAGATGTCTATAGCCAAGAGGCAGGAGGTACTGGTGACAGTTCCTTCACACACTGGGGCCCAACCCCAAAGGGTGTGGGTGGTGGTGGACCTGACACACACACAAATGTTTAAATACATATGAACTATGTAGGCACATACATATGCTGCACACACACATGCACACACACACACACACGCACACGCACACGCACACGCACGCATGCACACACACAGCCACTGCTCAGCATCCCTGAAGGGTTAGGCAGCAGACCCCGACATATTCAAAATCCACGGACTTGACACAAAAAGCCGTACCTTCCTGTGGAGCCATGCATGCCCTCCCATACTCCATCCACTGTCTCTATGTAACGTAATGTGCATCGCAATGCCAGTGCTCTGTACAGAGCTGTCACGCTGCATTGTTTAGGAAATAATTCTGGCAGGGTAGGAGAAAGGAGGATGGGTAGAAGGAACTTTTCTGTCTCTTATCACCTCTGCCTGCTGGGGTAGGAATGTTGATCACTGCAGGGTCGTTTGTACCACCTGGTCTGCTGGCCCTGAATCTGCCCGGAGCACTGCAATGCCCAAGACTGGAGGTGCCAGACAGAGACACGGCAAGGGTAGCAACCTCCAGCATGTACAGGGCAGGGCCCCTCTTGCTGGCTGTCATAACTGCTTCTCCAGAGCCCTGGATGGGCCCCTGCAGGTCTCCACACCCACAGCCAGCTCAGCTCCCAGGGACAGCAGAGCCTTGTAGTCCACCCCAAATAAGACACCCCCAGCAGGAGCGGTCTCCTAGTGATGGGCCCAGGCGGCTCCATCCCCAGCACAGTCACCTCATGGGACCCGAACTGCCCTCAACCGTAAGGGTCCCCGGAGCTAGGGAGCCATCTTGGTGTGCACCCTGGAACCCGGTGGCCTGCTCTGTGTGCAGCCAGTCTGACCCCTTGCCAAGCTCAGCCTGCGGCTACCTCATTGTCCCTCCCTTTCTAACACTGCCCACTCATCTGCCTGGGCCTCGAGAGTCTTTTCCCATGATGCAGTCCAGCACTCCCTTTCAGTGACTCAAAGAGCCCATCCCCTCCTCAGGTCCCATCCAGTGACTTCACAAGAAAAGGTCTGCATGTGTTCAGTGTGGATGCGATTTGTTCTCAATATTTTCCATCCACAGCTGGTTAAATCTGTATGCTTGGGAACAGAAAAGACCCACTGAATGCATGTGATATATGTGATATATGATATATGATATGTGATATATGTCTGAGGCTATAGCTCAACAGCATAAGTGCCTGCCTGGCAAGCACAAGGTCCTGAGTTCAATCCCCAGTACAGCAAAATAAATAAATAAATCACCATGGGTGGGTAGATTGGTAGATATGTGGGTAGGTGGGGGCGGATGGGGGGTGGGTGGATAAGAACAGACATAACAAGGGCCAGCAAGACAGCTCAGTGGACTAAGAGCTTGCTTAGGCAAGCACAGGGACCATGGTTGAATTCCCAGCACTGCATGCCACACCAGCCCCATCCCAGGTGCACTGAGCTGGCCATGGAGACCTGGTGTGGTGGTACATGCCAGTAATCCCTGGTGAGGCTGAAAACAGGAGGATCGCTAGGAGTCGGAGCTGATGTAGTGAGACCCTATATCAAATACATAAAATTAAGAACAGTCATAACAGAGCAATGCATGTGGCCTCACCAATGAAGTCAGGAACAGTGGCTACTAGGAGTCTAGGCGGCCCTGGGACACTGGCTAGTGGCCGTCCTCCTCCAAAGCCAACAGACAGGGACTCTGGTCAGCTCCCAGGAGGTGCTGGCTGCCTCTCTTCCCCATTCCTTAGGATCTCTGATACCACCCTAAACCCACTGGAGAATGCCGGGCACCCCTACCTCCAAGGGACTAAGGGGACCAACTATGCACCCCATCTGCAGCCTTAACCCAACTGCCTGTGATCACTGGGACCACAGATGCTGGAGGTCAGGTTGTGGGAATCTCCCGGGAGCCCTCACCCGCCCACTCCAGCCATTAATATAAAATTACTGGAAGAGAGGGGGCATGGTTTCAAGGGAAACCAAGGGCAGCAGCTTGCATGTTACAAGAATGGGACACAGGATAAAGGCAAGAGCGGCATGGCCGTGCTTCCCCCACCTCCCTGAGCTCGGGTGCGCTGCTGGGTTGCCAAGTGCCGCGCTCAGGACGTCGCCCACCGCCTCACGCTTGCCCCCGGCGTCTGCGTTCACTTTTCTGAAAGCACAGATCAACTGTGGAGCCAGAGAAGCTGTTGTGTCAGGGAAGGTGTGAGCAGCAGGAGGGGAGTGTGAGAGGAGAGATGGTTGGGATGAGGGTCCTGGTGTGCCGGTTGGTCGGAGGGAGTTGCTCTGGGCAGCGCGCAGCACCTGCATGCGCAACACCTGCGCATGGTCGGTTTCAGCTCTGACTCCATAATGGGCTGGCAGCGCCTGCACGACCCCAGGTTCTCCCTGGTCATCAGGGTCCCAGGCCTGAGCCCTTCCCAGCACCACTGGGGCACTCACGGGTGACAGCTTGTGAAGTCCCCGATGCAGCACCATCTAGGAGAACCCGCTGCAGGATACGCGCGTGCACATACGGGGCACACCACCCGCAGCTCTAAAGCCTTTGAGTTTTAAAATTGTATTTCTCATTCTTTTAGATATGCTCTTACTCAGTTATTCAGGCTGGTCTGAAACTCAAGATCCTCCTGCCTCAGCCTCCTCAGCAGCCGAGATCCAAGCTGTTTTCATGACAGATACTAAGCTTGGTCTGCACCTTGCTCTGCCCCTTACGCTGATGTGTGTGGGTGCTCTTAAAAGCACGGAACAGTGACGACTGCAAGAGCCTCCCTTCCGGTCCCCATTAACCGATCATCTGGGCCCTGGCCAAGCACTAGAGGGAGCTCTCTCGCAGCAGGTAACAGGTACTGGCGGTGCATCCCTGTCAGTCCTGCACTCGAGGAGGCGGAGGCAAGAGGGTCCCAAGTTCGAGCCCAGCCTGAGCAAACCAGGGAGCCCCTGTCTCACAATAAAAAGTAAAGGAGCCTGGGGAGAAAGCTCGAGCGAAGACCCCAGGGCCATCCAGGACCACCCCCGCCCACCCCCCATTGGTAATTACTCTAAGTACAATGAGAAAGTAGAACATGGGCCAGCTCTGGGTCCATCTGGTGCTTCCCGTTCAGTCTCTGTGGGTTGAGGGCCCTGCTGTCCAGGGAGCCTCCGTGCTGCAGGCGCGCGCTGGCGGGAGGGGAGGTGAGCACACGGCGCTGCGGGCCGGGTTGGGAGACACAGGGTCCGCAGGGCCCGCGATCAGGGCAGCGGCACTCGGTGGCCCAGGTGGCCCAAGACGTGACCCACGCCGAGCGGCCACCTGGCAGCGAGCTGCCCCCGACTCCGGCCTGCACCGTCCGCTGCTGGGCCTGGGCGCCCAGGTCTGGCCGAGGCCACCGCCCCAGGACGCGAAACGGGCCCCTCCCCACTTGGCCACTCGATCCCCGCGGCTGACCGATCTCAGGGCGCGCTGAGCAGTTCCCTGCCCGAGCACCGTGCATTGAGGCGAGCTGCGCACCCACAGACCACCCCCACACACTCCCGGAACGCTTGGGAACCCCACTCCCCCGCCCGGTCCCGCGACTCTGCCCGACCCTGCCCGGGTGCCCCCCGCCCCGCCCCGGCCTTGGGGGTCCCTCGCCCACTCACCCGCCCCTCCCGCCGTCCACGCTGCAGAGCAGGCGCTGCGCAGACTGCGGCTGCGCAGAGGCTGGGCGGGAGGGGAGGGAGCGGGAGAAGGCGGGAGGCCCCTGCTGCGCCCCCGCAACGGGATGGGGGGGGGGGCTGGACCGGAAGCCCTGGGTAGGGCGCCCCGCAGAAGGCCCCGGGGGTTGCTGATCCCAGTGCCTCGGTTTTCCACGGTGCTGCGTGGAGGTAGAACCGCTATGGCCCGCTTTCCTTGGGGGACGAGGTGGAGGGAAAACCAGGCCGAAAGGAGCGCAGTTCCGGAGCGGCCCAGGGACCGCGCGGGCACGCAAATGCTGAAAGTGGTGACAAAGCCGCGCGCGGGGAAGTGGAGCCCCAGGTCCTTTCTCCCCGCGAGCCCCGGGCTGCGACCCCGGCTCTTGACCTGCTGCTGCAGCTCCGGCTTGGGGAGTTGCTGGTTTGCTTTCCTCGCTGAGTCTGAATAGCCCTCCTGCGAATCCACCTTGGTGTGAACACCCGTCCCCACTTGTCCCTGACCTTGTTAAGTCTTTTACAGAGTGCTGGAAGTTTTCAGTGTTGATAAAAATCGGGTTTTTGTGGTTTTACTTTTTGCCTTTGGGTCTTATTTAAGATGTTCCGTCCTCGTCCTCCTCTCATAAACATGCTTCTCTGTATGGTCTCATACCTTATAGTCTTGTTTCATATGCTTATCAAAGTTAGTTGGCATTTTTGGAATTTTTTGTATGGTGTGAAATAAGGACTTAACTTTCTTCTCCAAACAAATAAACAGTTGGATGACCTTAACACTCAAGAACACAATCAAAATAATCGTCATATCTACAACAGGTGCTGTAAACAGAGATGCTTTTGAACTGCATAGGAAGACCCTGTGTCAAAAAGACAAAAATCAATAAATACATAAAATAAAACCTTTTCAGAAAGTGCCTTAATTTTGTTGTGACTATTCTAGAGATGGAACCCAAGGCCTTCTCAATGAGCTACACCCCAGCCTCTGTTTATGTGTTTGCTTGTTTATGTTGAGACAGGGTCTAAGTTGCCCAGGCCAGATGCAAGCTTGCAATCCTCCTGCGTTGGCCTTCTGGAGGCCTAGATTAGAGGCATGCACCAGCGTGCTTGGCTCAGAAGGTCTTTGTGTGTGTGTTTAGGGAAGGGTCTCCAGGGTGTTTAGGGTCTCACTACTAGATCAGACACCTAGTGATCACCTGTTTACAGTCTCACAAGAGCTGGGGTTACAGGTGTGTGCCACCACACCCAGTCTCAATTGCTGTCTTAGTGCACCCCAGGGGTGGGGCAGGCCCCACAGGCCCAGGGATCCAACCCATAGTCCCTGCACCTGCTTGCAGGGGCTTTAATCCACTGAGCTATTTGGCCAGCCCTCAGAAGGGCTTTTTTAAAAGGGAACTTTACATCACTTGCACACATGAAATGTAGCTTTCTGTACAGGAACCTGAAAGGAAAAGACATCCAGAAGAACCCATAGTAGCTGGATGCCGTGCCTGGGGCGGCAGGCCTGCTGGGTCTCTGCCTCCACCCCTCTGCTGTGGTACATCACAGTGCACCCCGGCAATGGCTTCATGGTGCAGCAAGGCCTGCACTGAAATCATGATGGCTACTGCCTTTTCCTTCTGCTGACTGTGTTTGGCTTTTTGCAGTCTAATAAGTCATAGCTGTGAACACCTATCAGTGAGTCCTGTGGATCTTCACAGTGAATCCTTAAAACTGGAGTTGGTCTTGGGGATTTTATGCAGCCCTCAGAGCCTGGGCCACGATTCTACAAAGATACGAGTGCTGTTTCACATCCATGACTATCTGAGAAAAGATAGAGCGATTCAGACCTGGGAGTTCCTTTGTGCCTTCATTCACCCAATATTTATTAACCTCCAGGTGGCAGGTGGCAGATGCTGCCCTGGGTTGTCAACATAATGGGTATTCCCGGCCCAGGCCTTACATCCTAATGACAAAAGCAGAGAACAGACAAGGAAAGCAAAAAGTGTAAAGAAAACATAGTTTATGCTTGATGCCAGGAAGTATGTGAAGCAAATCAATGTGACAACTATGAGATCACTCTGGATGAGGGTCAGAGAAAGTCTTCATGAAGAGGTGACATTGTGAGGTGAGGTCAGAAAGTGGGATGGAGACTGTGATGCAAGAAGCCAGGGCAAAGAGCCAGCGAGGAGGCTGCTGCCACCCCTGTGGCCCAATGAGGAGGTGGAGATGGGCTGTGGGCTCTGGAGGACCCCCAGTGCCCTGGAAGTACAGGGGGACTAAGACTTGACTGTAGGCATGTTGAAAAAAAATGGCAATGTCCTGAGGAGTGATGTGACAGCTTCTGGTGTACTTGCAAAATGGGTCACAAAATCACAGTAGGGGGAAGGCTCACTTGGGAGACTCCAGGGCAGGCAAGGTGAGGGGCATGGTGGCCCAAGGAGGTGGCTGTGTGGATAGTAGCAATGGACAAATTTGGGGCTCGGAGGCCCACCTGGCATGTGAGAGGAAGGAAAGAATCAAAGGAGAGAGTTGTGGGAAGGAGCAATGGAGTGTCCAATAGTGCAGTGAAAATGAACCAGTATTTTTACAGAGAAATTCGGAGTTCCCTTTGGGCATGATAAGTGTTAGATATTTGTGCACCAGCAAGGCCTGAGTGATGAAGTAGCAGCATCTGGAAACTCTAGAGGTGCGCTGGTGAGGGGGCTCGGAGTGTAGCGGTTCATAAGGGCGCATGCATCTTGTGTCGGTTGTGACAAAACTGTCTTGCATGAGCTCACAGCATTGTTGAGAATTCAAGGCCTGAGCTGTCTGTCGGGCAGGAAAGGGGCCCTCAGGGTGTCCTGTCCCAGAAGCCTTTGCAGCATGAGCTGTCCGCTGTGCTAGATTATTTCTTCCTGAGCAGTCTGCATTGCTGAACAGGTGCAACATTGGCTGTTTACAAGGCTGAACCATTGGGAGTGGGTTGTGGAACCACTTAGGGGGCGGTGAGGAAGGCGGAGCCCTAGTGCCCAACCATCTGCAGCCCCAGCGGCTTGCAAGGCCTGTGTGCTGTCCATGGTGCTGAATTTTGCCATTGTATGCTCTGCGTGCTGTTCTCACCCGGCTTAGCGCCAACGCGATTTCGCTGTCCATGGTGCTGATATCGCTGCTACCTGAGTCGCACCGGGCGATGTCACCGTGTGAACTGTCCGTGGTTCTGAATTGTTGTGCCATAGCTATCCACAGTGCTGAATCCCCACATAGTCTAGATGAGAGGATTCTCCCTCCCCCGCACCTCCAAAGAATCCATTGCCTGGGAAAAGCCCTGCTGTTGCTTGGAAACAAAACTTCAAGGAATGTGGAAAGCGTGGGATGAAAGCAAATGAGGACAAACTGCACATTTTTATGTAGCAGCTTTGGCTTTTAGGACTGGGCCTGGCTACAACGTGATTGCAAAGAGCAACCTGGAGTTTCCAATGCAGCTCAAAAGGATGTGCAAAAGGGAAGGTGGGGGAAAGATCTGTCTGGCGTTCGGGTTGCTGGTTCCAGGTTGGGGAAAACAGAATGGGGTGGAGAGTGCTATATAGGCAAGTATGAGCCGGCTGCAAGGCTCAGGCCTTTATGCTGGGAGATGGACTCACAAACGAGGTACTACTGCACACCTATAGAAATGTGGCAAGACTAGTTTTCATTATAAATATTTGAAATCCTTAGCCGTAGCTCTTCTCATTCATAGGTTACACCATTTGAAATGAGGTTTGGGGTTTTAAATTGCTTGAAAGCCCATACTTTAAAGCGTAACCAGAAGCATACACTATGTCTGCGATTTCAGCATCACTTTAGGCTGTGAATAAGCTGCTCACCATTCTGTGCTAGGGCTATCCTTGAATTATGTGGGCTGCAACTTCTGAAGGCTCTTCAAGAATGAGTTTCTGGAATAAAATCCTCCCACACCTTCAAAATCCTTGAATGAATGAACAGACTCACTCCTTATAAAGATTGTTCCCCAGGAAAGCTACAGCTCCTCAATCAATCCCTCAGGAGCTAGGCCTTTGCAGAGCTCCCACTGTGTGCTGGGCACTGCAGGAGGCACCAAGTGCCTGAGGCACATCCCTAGCCTCTAAGAGGGTGGTGTCCACACTTAAGGTGAAATAGAAGTCTCTGACTTGGAGTCCCTTGCACAGATAAAGCACAGATGATCTGATGCTAACCTACTTCTCCATCCCCTTATAGAGCAGTTGGCCTATAATTCTTGATATTTAAAGGTCTCAAAGACAGAAAGCTTAGAACTTATTACAATACATGCTTATCCCTTGCTTTGTCCTCAAGAGTTGAGGCTCAGCCAGACAGGTGGTACATGTATGTAATGCAGGCCCCTTGGGAAGGCTTCCAATTCAATTTTTTAAATGGCACATTCGAATTTAACTCAAAGGCAATGACTGAAGTGGGAGGATTCACTTTGTGCCTCAATTTTGAAGCATGCAATCAGTGAGGACATAGGTTGATGTCACAGAGGGTGGCTGCAATGCTTGGAGAAAGGCTGCCTCCACCCTCACCCAAGCCAGCATGGTCACCCCAAGGCCTCAGTGCAGAAACAGTGCACTTAACATCCCAAAGACAAGCCTGGTAAATCAAGTCACGCTTACTGCCCAAGTCTCGTGGTCTCACCAAGATTCTGGTGGCTGGGTGATGTTACTGTCCTCATTTTGCAGAACAGAATAGATCTTTGTGTGCTGATATGCAAAGGCAGATCCTTGGATGAGGGAGGTAAAAGGCAAGTTATGAAGCCATGGGTACAGTCTGGGTGAAAACTCAACACATAGGGCTGGCGAGATGGCTCAGCGGTCTAAAGTGCCTGCTTTGGCAAGCTTAGGCAACTGCAGGGACCATGGTTCGATCCCTGGCACCACATGCTGTGCCAGCCCCACCCCCAGCGCAGGCTGAGCCAGTCATAATATAGATAAATAAATAAATAAAGTTTAAAAATAAAAGAAAGAAAACCCAACACATAATCCAACGCCAGGCATCGCTATGGGCTCATCGATTTAAAGGTGTACAATGCATGTAGAAGAAAAAAAAAGGAGAAGATTATCAATGTTAATATGTGGCATTCATAAATGATTTTAAAAACAACAATTTTATTGAAAACTTCACAACCAGAAGCTGGTGACACACTTCAAATGCAAGAAGCTCCAGCACACAGCTGCTTTGTCTCAGGGGTCCAGGCTCACAGGCTGTGTGTAGAGCCATTGTATTTGACAAGTAAGACCAGACAGGCTTGGACACATTGAATTAGTAACAGGAAGTAGCCTGGTTTTCATCCTGCTCATGGTATGGTTTCAAGGAGACCATTTCAAAGGCACCGATTCTCCTGCACAAAGGAAATCCCATTGTCATGCAATATTAGCAGGCATTAATAAGATATATAATAATAAGAAGAAAAACTTTAAAACCTTGAAGAGGAAAATTCAAAGATGTGGACAATTTAAGACATATTTTTAATACTGGACTAGTTAAAATGGAAAAAAAAAATCCTCAGAGATGACTGTAGCATCAATGAGATGCGGTATGTGAACGTAGTGTTGTGCCTCCCCTCCCCTAGCAGCACTGCTTCTCCTAGTAAGCAGCTGGAGCAGCTGGCACAGCTGCAGTACGGCCTCTATGTAAGGAGCAATGCCTGGGGTCTTCACGCTTCCACACGCACCTGCAGCCCCAACAGCAGCCAGCCACTCACCAGTCCAGCACAGACACTCTGTGGAAGTCAGCTGCATCATAACTTTTGACAAAGACAATGTGGTTGGCAAGAAACAAAATAATTTTAGAAAGGGATTGGGAGAGAGTAAATTCTGAAATATAGGATTGGAAAGGTCTGAGTGAGTCCACCTTGATTCCCAAAGACTGGCACATACCTGGTGCCCTCTGATAGCCATCAGACAACATGACTGCTTCATGCCACCAGTAAATGGTTAAGGGTGGGGTTGAGCTCTGGGTTAGGGTTGGAGTTAGGATTAGGATTGGGATTGGAGTTAGGTTTGGGGCTGAAGTTAGAGATGGAATTGGGGGTTGGGATTCAGGTTAGGGTTAGGTTTAGGGTTGGGGTTAAGGTTAGGGCTAGGGTTTGGGTTGGGTTTGGTTTGTTGGGGCTTAAGGGTTAATCCTTCCCTAGCTCAAATGCAAGGAGCCTCTATCTTCTGAAGGCTTTCAACATCAGGAGAGACCCCTGCATTCCTAGCCTCACTCCCAGGGCTGTGAATTCCCAGGCCTAGAGCTGGATGCTGACAGTACCAGATCCTCCTGCCCTTGTCCTGGGCTCTGCAGGAGTCTCCTTCTTCCCGACAGGACCCCTGCTCTGTGGCTGAGCTGCCATGAAGGCTTTCACTCCATCTCTAGGAAGAGTGGTTGCTGTGGAAACCCAGCTCCAGGGGAAGACTGTCCTGTGGCTCAATTCTCATGTGCTGGCCATGTGTGGATTCTGCGGGGTGTGTGTGTGTGTGTGTGTGTAACTACAGATCAAACCCAAGGCCCTTGCACTGAGTCCCAACCCCCTTTTGCCTTCTATTTTGAGGCAGGGTCTCCCTAAGTTGCTAAATTGCTGATGTTAGGCTGTAGTTTGCCACCTTCTGCATCAGCCTCCCAGAGTTTCGCCATTATGGTTGTACGCCACTGTGAACAGTTTGTTGTTACATTTCTTTGAAAAAGTTTTTTTTCTATTGGAGATGCACCGGAGGATGCTATGTCTAGGATCTCTGTCTCAGTGAGCAGCAAGGAAAGGGGTGGGGCTAAAGGCCAGGAAAGAGGCCCGCTGAGAGTGTTGATGCCCAGCGGTGGGTGTGAGGAGGATCCCTGCAGCATCTCACTCCAGAACATGCTTGAGGATGTCGTGATACAACACTTAGAAGTTTATTCCAAAGACAAATTCAGACAATGTTGGATTTAAAATACGTAAGGCAAACATCTCTAAAACCCATGTATTCTGTTTTTCATCAAGCTGTGCGGGCTCTTCCAGTTATCCTTAACATAACAGGGCAAGCTGCACAGTGTCCCAAGTTGCCCAGCCCTCCCTCAGGCCCCTCAGACAACAGGGTCTGTCTCTAGCTCATGAGATTGGTTTGGAGACTTGTTCTGGCCAACAGGCCACATTTGGATGCTGGTGTGTTTGTTCCCATCCCAAGCCTTTGGAGATCCCCTCCTGCTCCCCTCCCCTTCCCTTCCCCATCCTTGCTCCAGCCCACCCCTTCCCCTTTCCCCTCCTGCCTCCCACCCCCTTACAATGGATCTCCCAACTCCCCACTCTTGCCCACACCTGTTTCCCACCCCGTCCAATCCCCCTTCCCAGGCAGGAGGAGCTGTTGCCTGCTGTGAAGGCGCACATGTCCTAACAGAGAGCCAGGACCATAGGGTTAATCTGCACTAAGAAGAGCACCCGCCCTTGGGAGGGACCCAGGAAATAGTGCTGCTGCCCCAGGTAGTAGCCGCTGTTCTTACAGGTTTTAGGAGGAAGGATCCGCTTTACAAACCACTGTAAGGTGTAGAACAAACTTAGTACCTAAGATAAAAATAGCAAAGCTGACACGCACACCTGTAATCCCAGCTTCCTGGGAAGCTGAGGCAGAAGGATCACAAGTTTGAGCTCAGCCTGGACAACTTAAGTGACTTAGCAACAACCTGATGCAAAATAAAAAATAAAAAAGGATGAGGATGTATCTCAGTGTGAATCTCCAAAACAAAGCAAAATTTAAAAGCAAAACCTTTGTGTTGGGTCCCTGCCCAGCTCCGTGCGGGAACACTTAAGGAGCATCTAGAACCTGGTAGTGCAAGGTTTACTGGCCCAAGTCCAGGTAAGCCCCCATCCTTCTTCAGATCAAAGACGCCAGGGTGAGGGTAACCAAGTTCTTTTCTGGATCACAGGGACATCCAATTGCCAGTCCTCTTTCAAAGTCCTGTGACACCTGAAGCAAGGCCTAGAATTCTACAGTCCTTGCCTTAAACCTGCAGGTTCAGAAAACAGGGAAACCTCAGCATGGAGCCTAGGCTGCCTGCAGGAGCCGTCATCCTCCTCATCCCCCCTTCTTTTTCCCCTCCCCTCCCTCTCCTTGCTCCCTCCTTATCCTCCCCTTCCTTCTGTCTCCTGGCTCCCCCCCAGATTTGCCCTTTTTCTCCCCCAGCACAGCCTCCTACCCGCCCCATCCCTCTAAGCCCCGCCCACTTCCTTCCTTCCTCCCCTCCCCCTCTCCCTGCTGCTCTTCCTCCTCCTGTCGCTGAGTGTGAGACCTGGAAAAGCCAGAGGTGGGTGGGGCCTCACAGACAAGGTGCAGCGCTTCCCTGAGGCCTTCAGGGGGTGCAGGATGGGGTGGGGGCAGCCCCTAAGCTTTTCAGTTTCAGGCTTCTTGCTCACACCTCAGTTTCCCTGTTGGATCTCCTCATTTGGCTGGATCATGGCCCCTGGGTGCCTCAATTTCTCCACAGGTACAGGCACCACTGGCTCTGACCAGCTGTGACGTGGCCAGCGCTGGCCAAGGTTTTGATGGCCAGCAACCAGCAGGTTCATCACCCCCACTTCACAGATGGGAAAATAGGCACCAAGCCAACACTCTGAATCTGTGTCACCCCCAAGCAGGGGTGCAGAGAGAGAGGACCTCCATCCATGGTCACAAAAGGGACCTTGCCACCCAGGCTGGGTGGAACTTGACAGCTAAAGCCCCATGGATAGGAAGCCTTGATGTAGAGACGTCGTGAGGGACCTGCAGGGCTGGCCACAGGTGGCACTGGGTCACTGGGCCTCCAGCTGTCTCCCTGTTCCCAGGCCGGGGCCACTTGTCACACTGCCTCACTCCAACTCACCCACTCGCCCACGCTAGGTAGGTCACTCTCATTTCCAAGAGAGGATGCTGAATCACAGAGTGAAATAGGAGGTGCACAGGTCCCCCGGCTGGACCGGAGCTCCTCGGCCCCGGCCCCGCCTACGGCCAACCACTCTGCGCACTTGTGTAGCTGTTGCCTTCCCCATCTGCAGTCCCCGAGGCCTCCGCGTCTCCCAGCCGCACTGGCGCCAGCCTGGCCTTCTCTTCTGTAGCTCTGGTGTGGATGTGACCGCTCCAAGGACACGCAGTGCCCACAGATGGGCAGCAGGACCACAGGCTCTGTGCTCGCCCCTGCCCCACCAAAAACCATGGCCTGCCACCTGCCACCTGCCCTACCTCTGCTTGGGAAACTGTGACAAGACAGGTGGGCACTTCTTGAAGTCAAGAGAATGTCCTGTGTGGGGAGACCCCACCTTCCCTATGGACGGATGAGGAACAGCCCTCCACGCTAAGTTCTGGACACCACCAGTGGTGATGACCTCTTCCTCGTTGCCCAGGTGGATGGACCCCTGACATCCTGGCAGGCAGGGGGTTCAGTGAACCCCACATTCTTGTCAGTTACCACTTTTTTTATGGGATGGGGGTTTGAACTCACGACCTTGCACTTGCCAGGCAGGCACTTGTGCCACGGAGCTATCTCCCCAGCCCCTCAGTTACCACTTCGGGATTAAGCACGGGACAGGGACTGATCTGTGGGAGAGTTCAGCAGAAGAAAGCCTAGAGCCTTTCCCATATGACTGGAAGTGGTTTTGTCCATCTAGATGTGACAGAGAAACATAGACCTCACAGAAGCCAGGGCCACACGAAGTCAGCTGAAGACGCTGCCCTGGGAGGCCAGAGACCCGCGGAGAACCAGAGCTGGCCCTGCGGTTCTGGCTCAGTGCTGAGCGTGGGCACCAAAACCGCCACCCGTACCCATGGCACCGCCAGTGAACGCACCAGAAGGGGCGCTTTCCCATCTGCCACACAAGTGATTTTGGAAAATGAATCGTTCATTCCCTCTACTCACCAGCGTCACAGTGTGGAACACAGAAATGCCGAAATATTAGCAAGCAGCAGCATCACAACAGGAGTGGCTTGCAAAGCCCCAGAGAAGGCGGAGGCGGGGGCGGGGGCGAGAGGGGGGGGGGCGGGGGCGTCGTCTTGGCAAGGCTGACTTTCAAGCAAAGCCCCAGTCAGCCTAGCGAACCACCTGCTGGTAGCCAGCGTCCCCTGCAAGAAGCTGAGGACCCGCCTTGGTGAGGAGCTGGGGGCGGAACCCACCCGAGTCCCTGCCTCCTGAGGACACAGAGGCCCCTGGCATCGAACGTGCAGAGCCGCTGTGAGCAACACTGCGCTGCTGAGGTCCACAGAACCTTGTCTCGGCAGCAGGAGTGAGGAGCAGTCACCTGCCGGCCGGATGGCAAGCACAACCCCAGGAAGACTGGGTCGTCACCCATGGCACCTGCTGAAGGCACCCCCTCCCCTCACCCTGAGGCTCTTGGACCCGATCACCACCTGTATCCACATGCTACATATGTAAAAAAAAAAAAAAAAAAAAAAAAAAAAAAAAAAAAAAAAAAAAAATCGTTTAAATGATATTTGTTTCCGTTCTTCTACCTTAAAAATTCTAACACATCGTAAGAAACTTAGACACTTGAAGCAACTATTGTTAACCCTGAACATAATTGTTTATTTTTCCTCTCTTAAATACCTTGCAAATTTCTACCACTAGGTGAGCGCTTGATAGCTTTGGAGCTTGGTCTGAAGGTAGTGTCGGGTGGCTCTTGCCCCACAGGCCACTGGGGCTGGTACACGGCGGTGCTGGGCCAGGGTGCACGGGTCGACAAGTTCACAGAAGCCCCGCCCTGCGCCCTGCAGACCGGCGCTCTCCAGCCGCTAAGCGGGCACCTGGACTCCAACAGCGCTGGCTCGGCTGCAGGAACCCGGGATCCCCGCTCCGGAGAGGCGGTGCCCACTTCCTGGTACTTGGGCGTTGGGAGCCACGGGAAGGCAGGAAATGGATCAAGTGTGTGTAGGTGGGACTGGGCCTCAGTGCCTAAAGCAAACAAGCTGCCCCAGAGTCGCACCGAGCAGCCCGCGCGAATTCAGGTGTGGGTCCGCAGGTGGTGCGTGAGGTTGGCGCTGCGGCTGAACGCTCTCCCGCACCGCGCACAGCTGTGTCCGGCCGCAGTCCGCGCACACGTAAGACCACTCGCCCGTGTGCGTGCGCAGGTGCACTACGAGGTGCATGCTCTGGCGGAAGGCGCGGCCGCAGTCTCCGCACGCGTAGGGCCACCCTCCTGTGTGCACGCGCGTGTGCTGTGCGAGCGAGGAGGTCTTGCGGAAGGCCTTGCCGCACGCAGTCTTTGCGCGCATATGAACGCTCCCCGGTATGTGTGCGCCAGTGCGCCACGAGGTTCATGCGCTGGCTGAAGGCCTTGCCACAGTCTACGCTCGCACACGCCGGTGCACTGCAAGCGTGGCGTGCTCCAGAAAGGGCTTCCCGCAGTCTGCGCAGGGGAAGGGCCTCTTCCCCGCACCGTGTGTCCTGTTGTGCTTCGCTAGCGCTGCACCCCTACCGAAGACTTTCCCGCCCTAGGGACAAGCATGGGGCGCGTGGCTGGGTTCCGCAGACGCCTGCGGGTCGGGCTTGAGCCGCTTGCGTACGGGGCTCCCTGCCCCGGTGGAGGACTGGCCCTCGGGCGCGCCGTTTTGCTCATCCGACTCCTTCATTTCAGCTGCAGCCAGCCAGCCAGCCTGGGAACACAAAACGGACGGCGGTGGGCGGTGGTGGTGAGGAGGGCGCGCTGCGGACAGGATGGCACTGGACGAGAGCGGGCGGGCAGCAGGGCTGCCCGCGAGGAAGGGGCCCTGTGGAGCGCGATAGGCGGCTGCCAGCTCTGGAGACTGCGGAGCAGCGGGTCCCAAGGAGCCCGCAAAGGCAGCGGGAGAGGCTGCCGCTGGCGGGTCACCTGGGGGCACTTCTCTCTCCGGTCACCCTCTTTTCCCAGGCCTGCTCAGTGCTTACAGATAACAGGAAGACAGCAGCTAACAGTGACACGGCAAGCGCTGGGGGCCCGGCTCCGCGACCACCACCTGCGGGGGCCTGAAGAGAGCAGGTGGGGGTTCCCCAGGGACACCTTCCCTTTGCCTCCGGCTACTCTCGCCCCACCTCACTGTGCTTGCTGCAGGGACCTTTCTGCCCCACAAGCCTGACAGCAGTGGAGCCAGCGACCACAGGCTGAACCTCTGGAACTGTGAGCCTAAGGAACCCATTGCCCCCGAGATTAGGTTCCTCCAGCTGCTTTGTCTCGCTGATAGAAAGCTGACAGGCGCAGTTCCCTCTGCCCCTCCGTGCAACCCCAACGTAACCGGGGCTGTAGCGCTCCTCCCCAAACCTCTGCTCCTTCCTGTGCCTTTTTTGGCAAGGTCTGCCAAGAAAGCAGCAGGACCTGATTTCTGGTTTTAAGCGTACACTGCGCATACACACATGCCCAGGCCACAGCAGCGAGCGCACGGAAACTCGAGGTGGAAGAGGCTCAGCGCGTAGGCACGGACGGAGGGACACAGGACAAACAAACCATCCACGCAGGGCGGCACCACGCAGGGCTCCGTGATTCAGCCCCAGGTGGGAAGGGTGTCCCACACGGGCAACACCATGCAGAAGCCTTGGGGATGTTATGCTGAGGTAAGCTAGCCAGTCCCAAGACGCCACCTGGTTCCACTTAGGGGTCTGGAGTGGCCAGATTAGTCAGAAAGGTAAGTGGTGTGTGTCAGGCTGAACGCTTGAAAATGGCTACAATGGGAAATTTTATGTTAGGGGTACTTTTGAGTTGTTTTTCTTTTGACACCATGTCTTGCTATGTGTTCTAGCTTGCTTCATGATCGTCCTGCCTCAGCCTCCTGTGCGCTACCACACTTAGCTTACATTATGTGTACCTTGCACAACACAAGACAACACGTTAAGAAGACAGCAGCTTTGGTCTTGCTCCCTCTAGGGGGTACGCTGTTATAGGGAGTCCTGTGGAGCAACACACCTGAACAGTCCTGGAAGAAGGTACTCCACCTGCAGGAGGTGGGGGCCACGCAAGGCTCTGGGTGGAGCAGGAGGATGAGGAAGGAGGGGTGATACCAGGGTCACAGGACACAGGCCGTTTGGGTGCACCTGACCGGAGCAGACGGTGCTCACTCGGGAAGAAGCGCGGCCAGGGCATCTGCCCACAGACACCATACAGGCAGAGAGAGGGAGAGGGTAAGCGGGGAGGGGACCGGGAACACCTACACGCAGAAGCACCAAGACAGATCGCAACACATGCACCAGGACAGGGCCCCAGGACCCCGGCGCGCCGCCGCCCTCGCCGAGACGTCGCGTGCGCTCACGCGGAAGCTCTAGACAGCGCCTAGGGCACGGAGCCTGGCCTCGACAGCTCTGCACCTCGCGCCCTCCTCCCCGCGATCACCTCTGGGCTCCCCAAAGGCTTTCTGCACACGCAGCCATACCTACCGCAGCGCATGTCAACCGCAGCCAGCGCACAGCTGTGACCTCGCCCCACTGCCCTCCAGGACCAAAGCTGAGGACTTGTGTGCGCCTGCGCAGACTGCTTGGACTACATCTCCCAGAAGGCCGTATGCTGACCCTTCCCCTCCAGGTTTTTCTCGAGTGATGGAAGAACCCGAGCCTCCACAAATCCTCAATACAAGCGAGAGAGCTTCCTTCTCCCAGAGGCGTCTGTCTGAATAGCTAGGCAGAGCAGAAGGATGGAAGAAGGGTGAGAAGAAAGGGGTGGGAGTCATCGAGATAAGGTAACTAGGGTAGGAGAGGAGGAAGGACTGGATGGATGGATGGATGGATGGATGGATGGATGGATGAATGGATGGATGGCGGGCGACAGAAACAGGTAGAAGAGGAAGAACAAAGAAAGAAGGAAAAGGGGTGAGAAAAAAAGGTTGGAAGAATCATAAGGAAGAAAACATTGTAACCATGAGGAAATTGTGGGAGGTGGGAGGAGGTAGAGTTGGCAAGAAGGGAGTGAAAGGAGAGTGGACAGCAGAGGCTGGACGTGGGGGAAAGGCGGTACCGGCCAGGCCCACCGTGCCGCCCCGTGCAGAGGCTGCTGGACAGGACAGAGACTGGGAGTTGGACGGTCCAAATATGGAGACATTTGCAACCCTTACCGAAAAGCAAATAAGCAGAGTCGGGGTTCAATAAAACGTCCAGCAACCCATGGACAGGTTTTGCGTACTAAGCACCCCCACCATTAAGACGAAACCAGGTTATTTCTCTGACCTTTCTGGAAGTTGAGAAAGAATAGCCAGATCCCCACACAGGCCTGTTCTGCTGGGATAAGAAATAAGGAATTGCTTCTTCACTGACCTCTCCCAGGAAAGCAGCTTAAAATTCCAGTCAGCTTCTTGATCTTTGCTTTCCTCAGGCTTTCTGACCCTAGCTCGTTGGGCTCTAGCTGTGTTTTACCAAGTGAAGTGCAAATGAAAGCAAATTAGGCCTTTGATATCTACATTTTCTGTAATTTTTGTCCTTTCACAAAGGATTGATCCTCATTATTCTATTTCCTGTGTGGCAGCATTGGTTGCAGGCATGTCACGACTTAGGAACTAGCCGTGGACTTCGGATCCACCTACTTTCCAGGCGAGTACAGTGGGGTAGACAGGCAGGGTCACACTGGAGGGAGAGGTAAGATCCAGGCACCTGGCTGGGTCTGTGCCCACAGTGCACTGCCAAAGCATTTGTAGAACGTGCCAGGAAGCACAGGAATGTGAACACCAGCTAGCCTGAGGTGACTGCTTTTAGAATAAAACACTGTGTGATACATGTAGATTTACTGACATGAATTGTAGAACTCACTACAGAACTCAGATATCCACACCCTTCACCTAATGCTCCTCGCATTGCAGCATCACAATTAGGATACTGACATTGATCCTGCCAAGATACAGAGCTTTGATGGTGAACCTTTCAGAGACCAAGTACCCTGACTACAACCCAAAGCACACTTATCAAAAAGTGCTAACACTACAATTCACCTGGAGTGCTGAGGCTTTAGTCTAGTTAAAACAACATGGTGAGTTGGCTGGAGTCCTCCAGAGGGCTGTTTGCCTGCTGCCGTGTGGGCCACAGGTTCACCATCATGGATACACAGCATTTCTGTCCCCAAGGACCCCTCGTGTTGCCCTCCAATGGACCACATCCACTTTCACCCAAATCCCACCCCTAACCTGCCCTCCGCATGTATAGTTTGTCATTTCAAAAATTACAAAACTGCTTAGAATTACTTGTGGCATTTGTCTGGCCCATGGAGCATAATTCTCTAGAGATATATACAGGGTGTGTTATCTGTCATTTATGTTAATGTGACATTGTATTATATGACTATGCCATAATCTGTGTACTAAATGGATTGTTTTCTAGTTTAGGTCTGTTACACTTTGGGTATGTGCACATGAAATAAGCATATAATGTTAATTATAGCTATGATGTAGCCTGACTCTAAGACTTAATCACTTGGCATGACAGCTTTACCTGTTAAGCAACATCTCACCTTTTTCTACTTGTGTAGGTTTGACTCTTATGAGACTTTTCATAGAAGTGGAACTATGCGGCATTTGTTCTTGTGACTTTTCCTTAGTATAATCTCTCCAGGTCTCATCAACTGTAGTATGATATCATTGCCTTCCAAGGCTAAAAAATTTCCAGTTGAGAAGTATTAAGAACACATGAAATCTACCTTTTGTTCTCCTACTGTACCTGTTATATTGTCTGTTTTGTTTGTACCTTGCTCTATCTCCACACCTGAGACCATACCTGGCCTATTAGTAAGCACTTTTCATTGAAAAAATGTAAGCCACATCTGTTGCTGTCATTACAAATATGTAGATAGTCACAAACAGACTGTCAGTTAAAAACTGTATTGGATCTTGCTGCATGATTCATGACAGATCTCTGAGGATGAAGTTCAGGAAAAACCAAGAAGAGTGTGCTTTACCTTAGTTATTCAGCAAACTGATTGCAATACCTGCTTTCTCAGAACTGTTTTGCTTCTTGTTCCATTTTGCCAGCCTGTATCTTTTGATTGGTCAATTGAGACCATTAACATTGGTGGCCATAGCTGATATGTACTGGCTTATCCTTATGCTGTTTTCCTGCTGTTGGTTCCCTCTCCCCCTGCGCTCTGTTCAGTTAATTGTCTCACCTAGTGGACTCCTCTTGTTGAGTTTCATGAGTTGTAGTTCTTGTCCTCTCTTTCTATATTATCTTTAGAGCATTTTGTAGTACTGACTTGGTGGTCATAAATTTTCTCAGGTGTTCTGTAGTGGTTGATACATTGTGTCCACTTGGCAGGATGCCTGGTGGTTGATATGTTTTATCAATGTGACTGCATTGCCTGGCTGTTTCACCCTGTGAGCCATGAGGGCCTGGCTCCAGAATAACAGTTTGGACTTTATCTCCTGGCTTCCTGCACAGACTCCTCAGCCTCTAGATTGGACCCTTCAGCTTTCCGTAGCAGATTCTTCTGCCTTCCGTTACAGACACAACGGCTGACCATTAGAGACTGTTAGGAACTGGTGGAAACCAGTAAAGACCAGTAGAGACCAGTAGGGATGGAACACTGCAGTGAGTATAAAAGCCTTGGGACTGAATCCTTCAGTGGGCAGTGTGCAGACGCTCTGAGCACACTTCCCATCTGACTCTGGGACTGGCACATCTTGTATTATATCTGTTCCTTGTATTATATCTGTTCCTCTAATAAAACCCTGGCTAGAACATGTTCTTTGTCATGGAAGTATCTTATTTCTCCATCACTTTTGAAAGATAGTTTTTCAAGTTACACCCATCTGTATTGGTGGATATTTTCTTTTAGAGCTTCAAATGTTTCACTCCAAATTCCCCTTGACTTGAAAATTTATGTGCAAAAGTCTGCTTTGATTCTGATAGGCTTTCCTTTATAGGTGGTTTGTTTCTTTGCTCTAACATCTATTTATTTATTTATTTATTATTTTTGTGGTACTGGGGATTAAACTCAGGACCTTACACTTGCCAGGCAAGTGTTATTCCACTGAGCTGTCTCCCCACCACCCTCTAACATCTTTTATTTATTTATTTTTATTACTTTTAGTAAGAAATAACAATATAACAGTTTCAAAACATCCTAGTAGTACATTTGCAATAATTGATACAATGCATATTGTCGTAGTAGTTATACAGAGCACAGAGTGTAGATGTGATAAATTTTCTAAACTAACATCTTTTAACATTCATTTCTTGTGTTCAGTTTTTGGAATCTTGGTGGCTAAATGCTTAGGTGTGAATCTTTTTTGATCATGGAAAATGAGTTCTATATGTCTCACTTATCTGTACATAAAATTCTTTTTCCCTTCTTGGAAAGTTTCTTGTCATTATTGCTAGAAATGGTATTTTACATTGTTTGTGCTGTCTCCTGATTTTTCATGGACTCAGATCAATCTTATTTCTTCTTTGTGATATCTAGTAACTGCTAGATTGATTTTTCATGGTTCTGTTTTCTTTTCTTTGTGAGGAAAGGTTTATTCTGGCTCACTTCATAGAGGTTTCAGCCCACAGCAGGCTGGCTCCAAGGCAGAGATATAGCAAAGAAACATCTGTTGGCATGGCCATGGGAAAAGAGATCAAGGAAGGAGGTGGCTAGACGACCCTTCCCAGGCACGTCCCCAGTGACCCACCCCTAGCCCCACTTCCCCAATATCACATCTAGCAATAAACTCTTCAGTGAACTAACACATAGAGTATCACATCCATAATCAGTCACCCTCCAGAAGTACCGTCTGCGAGCACTTGAGGGATTGAGGAAACATCTAATTATAAACCGTAACACCTTTGTGTGACTTATGTTTAAGGTTACAGAAGCCAAATAAAATTACTCAGCCTATTTCAAGCATTTCTATGCAAAAAAACTGTCTACAGAACCTTCATAACCTACACAGCCATTTACTGAGAACTAATGGTGTCTTTCACTATGGTCACCGTCTCTGTCATTAACTAAGAAATTACTCGTGCTCTGATTTTTTTTCCTAGTGGCTCATTCACCTGTTTGCTGATCCTGCTGTTACTACCTCAGAGAATCCAGGTGTGTGGCTTTAGAATTGTCCTACTTCATTACCCCTGCGTTTGCCTTTGGTGAGCTGGATGCCTGGGGTTGTGTCACCGTTAAGTGTCTTCTCATTTCCCTTCTTTTTTTACTTTAATTCCTGGGCTGATGCTTGTAAATCGTTATGGCAGGGAGTTTTATTGACAGTACTTAGAATTCTTAGGAGATGAATACTTTTTAGAGTTGTCTTCCAAATGTAACTGGCTCTTGGGCTTCGAGTTGGTTGCAAGATCCTATTATTCAATTTAGTGGGGATGAGACGTTGCTACCTATGTGGTCTTGGTTTTCTGGTGCTGTCTATAGTAATACTTATAATGTATAGGTGATCTCAATCATGGCAAACCAGAAAGAACAACCAGCTAGAGCCATTACATCACCTTTCCTAAAGTGGTAAATTCAGCAACAACAACAGCATGAAACGGAGCTGTCTTAGTTACTTTTTACTCATTCCTGGGACAAATACCCGACACTCAAAATGAAGGAAGGAAAGGTTTATTTAGCTCACAGTTGCTGGAGGTCTCAGTCCATATTTGGCTGGCCCAAGGCTGAGTGGAACAGGGCAGAGAGCATCCAGTTCATGGCGGCGGAAGAGCAACAATTGCAACAGAGGCAACCGACCAACTAGGGTGCAGAGAGCAACAGCCAGAGTCTGTCTCTCTGTCTCTCTTTATATTACATTCAGGCTCTCTGCCTTAGCCTATCCACCTTAGGCCACACCCATAATCCCAGCCGTACTCAGACTGATAACCTCATCAGTACTAAAACACATAATCCCAGTGGATCAAGTCAAGTAATCCCAGCAGTACTCAGACCCATAGTCCCATCAGTACTAAAACACACAATCCCAGTGGACCATGACTCAAGTCTCAAACTCTAGAAGTCCCCACCCCATGATTTCATGAGGCTTTGGGGGGACAACTAGACATAAACCATAACAGGAGCCTATAAAGTGACAAACTCTGGTAACTATAAATTTGCCACCTTTACCCATATGAACTATACTTGTGGTTATAAGCAAAATGTAAAACAAACCAGAAAATTATATGCAATAAGTATGCCCTTGATATGGTGTCTTACCCTCAGGGGAGAAAACTTTTAAAACACTGGGGGGCATCGTGCTGACCTGCAAGCTCTAAGTCCTGAAATCAATTCCTGGTACAAACAAGGGGTTGGGGGAAGAATAGGGAAGTAGAAGAAAAAGAAGGCTTTAGCAGCAAGGGTGGAGGACAAAGGAGGATTGTGTAAACTTTGGGAAACTGAAGACAGTAGGGGAGAGAAGAAGGAACAGAGAGCAGAACCGAATGGAACTGTTACCTCCTGCTGACCTCCTTCAGTCCTGCCTCAGCCTGGCGCTGGGAGGCACTAGATGGAGCATCCACAGCTGCTCTGAGCTTTGGACTTGGTTTCCTCCCCGCCAAGGTGGCTGCCAGTCAATCACCCTCCCCAGGGGATGTCGGAACCTGAGTAACTCAGCGTTCACTAAAGTCTGCTGCGCCTACTGCTCTGTTCCATGGGCGCATTTCTTGGGTGGGGGGCCTCTGGGACCACCAGTAGTCACTGGTTCAAGCTCCCCCTCCCGTGTCGTGAACCAGAGCTCGGGGAGCAAGTGCTGCTTGCCGCCTCCTTCTGCACTGAGCTCCCTCTCTTCACTCTCCCTGTGGGCTTCAATTCTTGCTCCAGATCTTTCAAGGCCCCTGGGACCCACTTCGCTCCTTCTTCTCTCCCTCCCATTGCTACATTCCAAACCTCACAGAAGCTTTTTGCTTTCCTGCTGTTCACCACTCTGCCCCGAGGTCCAGTCCTTCTTATGCTTTCATTTTGAGCCAATGTCATACTAAATCACTAAGTTTCCCAGGACAAGCTTGAAGTGTTGATTCTCCTACATCAGTCTACCACAGTACCAGGATGAGTGAGGCCATCTGACTTAGTTACTTTTCTTGTGTTGCTGGGACAAATACCTGACACGCAAGCTTAGGGAAGGAAAGGTTATGTTCAGTGACTTTAGTTAGAACCACTGATTGCCTGGTCTTGCTGCCAGTCATCAGTGAGACTTCAGAGCCACATTATGGAGTGTGTGTGTGTGTGTGTGTGTGTGTGTGTGTTCATATGTACACATGCACATGCATGTTGGGGATTGAACCCAGGGCATAGCACATGCCAAATGCATGCTCTCCCACTGAGATACACTAACAACCCCCTCTCTTGCCTCAGAGATGCAAAGCCATAGTGGACCTTCAACTCTATGGATTATTAAATAGAGGGGAAATGTCCCACAGCAGAAAACCTCTGGACTTCTGAGCATATTATGACTACATCACTTCCTCCTCATTGCTGGCTGCCACTAGGAAACTCAGCCACTACAAATCCACACCTCCTACAGATACCAGACAACTTCCAAAAGCCACCCCTTTGGCGGGAAGTCTCAGCGCCAGGAGGAGCAAGCCTTGGGACCTTTGTAAAGATGCTGAGGTTTCCTCCATGCAGAAGACACAGAAGGGCTGCTGTGCCCACAGGGGACCTGGAGGATGAATATGGGGCCTGGATAGTAAACGAGCCTCGTGAATCCTTGGATCTTCCAACCCTTACATATGATGCAAAATAGCGAGCTCAAGTGCATTCTGAAAACTGCTTTCTCAATATCTGATGGCTTCACTGCTAAAGGGCGTTACATATTTCTGGGTGAAAATGACCTGCCTTTCTATATTGTGCACCATGTTATATTAAATTCTGACTTCCTGTTTGCTAGGTAAGCAACAGTGTCCAGGGATGATTGAATTTTCAGTCATGAGCGGGTGGGAAGTGGGGTTTGGAGTGAGGATTTCCAAGGGGAGGTTAAAGTTTTGTTAGCAATTATCCCTGACAGTTTTACTCCCTGACTTCATGGAGTGGCAGGGCTGGGAGTCCAGGAAGCAACACGGCTCAGACTCTACTGTAGTATACTTGGTTTTCCACTGTTGCAGTCCCACAGGTGGAACCAATAAGAGACACTTTCCAAGAGCCTTGGAATTTCACATTCCACCATCCTATTTCATTGCAAAGGAGTCTCACATGTACTTGTGGAGAGAGCAGTTTGTCCTCACCAGCCTCTGAGGCAGAGTGGGCTTAGGACCCCACCATGCCAGGACATTTTTCCTTGAATGAAGAGGCAGCAGGAGTTTCTTTTGATCTAACTGGCTCAAGAAATCCTACTGCTCTGCTATTATTATTATTATTATTATTATTATTATTATTATTATTACTACTACTACTACTACGACTACTATTATTATCATTTTCACTTTTTATGTATTTGGTACAAGGTCTCAGTATGCACCTTGGACTCCTAGTGATCCTCCTATTTTCAGCTTCCCCCGTGCTGGGATTACAGGTATGCTCCCCCAGACCTCGACTTGGTTGTGGGCTCAGGGCACCCTGGGTGCAGGGCTGGTGTGGCATGTGGGACTGGGGATCGAACCCTGGTCCCTGCACCTGCCAAAGCATGTGCTTAGTCTGCTGAGCTATCTAGCTGGCCCTGCTCTGCTTTCTACAGTTGCCCCCAATATCAACTTCTCTATAGGTTTGCTTTCTTTGGTTGAAAATAAAATAATCCAAATGAGATGCTAATGGACAACAGGCAGTTTAGACTTCAAAAACGGAACAAACTAGGCTGTGGCAAAGCAGGAATCATTCCCATGGATTCCAGTGCCAGATGGAGGAACCTCATGTTGTTGTGCAAGGTGCCTCGGTTCAGACTCTATGCAGCCCTGGAATGATGTTCCACATACTTAGGAGCTAATATGTAAGAACTTCAGCCAATCACAAGGAATACTGACCAAAAGCAGGCATCCATCATAGCTATACTGATTCACGAAGCCAAATACTGGCCCTGCTTCTGTTCATGTGTCTCCAGCCCAAATACAAAGGATGAAAAATCTGGCTGGCTTAGCTAGAGCCATGTGTGGCTGACAGTTGCCCAGAATGCCCAGTGGAGAAGGGGGAAGTCCCCACAACAAGCAAAAGAAAGAAAAAGACAAAGACATCCCAGGGTATGCATGCATGCACACATACATACATATTCACTATTAATTTTGATTACAAAATCATTTTACAGGGGCTGGGGAGTTAGCTCAGTGGTCTAAGTATCTGACCGGCAAGCACAAGGACCCAAGTTCAACCCCTAGTATTGCACGCTGTGCTGGCCGACAAAAATGGGTGTGGTCACTCACACCTGCAATCCCAGCCCTGGGGAGGCTGAGACAGCAGGATCACTACAAGTCCAAGCTGCATAGCAAGATCCTGTACCAAAACAAGTAAAAGACTAAAATAAATGAATTCATATATCAAAAACATTTTTCCCACTGCATTCTGCAAATGTCCTATTTCACTTAACATGGAGGGCTCACTTCAGAAGTGGACACAATGCTGAACCTGTTTCTGCCATACAGTACCATACCAAATAACCACAATCTAGGCAATCCACTTAGCAGGGTACAAAATCCTTGTCACAGTTTAAAAAATTCTGCCATAAATAATATATGCATCTCTTTGTTGCAGGGAGATCAACTTCCTAGATCTGGAATTGCGGTCCCAAAGGATCACCCAATCACAATCTTGACAGGTCACCATGTTCAAAGGCAGGAAGGAGACAGATTTACGCTGCTCATGGAGACAAGGATTTGTTCTCTCATGGAAACCAGTACTGAATTACACAAATCTTAGACTTTAATCCACCTAAGAGCCAAGAAAGTTTTGTCTTCATTCATTAGTTTTTGTTTTTTTTTTGATACATGCAGTTGACAGACTGCCCAAGTCCGTGCTCTAAACACGCCCACTGCACACGACTCCCTTTCTGCTGGCTGTCAGTTGTCCCCCACCGCTCTGCAGGTGGAATTGCACTGCTCCTCGCTGGCCTGTTTTACAGCTTGCACACGTTTTCTACCAGCTGACCTTTACATGTTTATGGTGATTTTTTTATTTTAAATTGTTAGGCATGGTGTGCCGGGCTGGCCCCACCCATAGGGTGCTCTGAGATGGAAATTGAGACTGGGCATGGTGGTACACGCCTATAACCCCAGAACTTGGGAGGCTGAAAACAGGAGGATCACGTGAATCTGATCTGTGTGATGAGACCCTGTACATCCTGTACTAAAATACAAAAAAATGTCAGGCAGGCCAACTTCTCTTCTGCCCTTGCAGCTCCTAGGGCCACATGTCCTGCTTGTTAAAGGCATCTTTTCTGTTTGCCTCTAACATCTTCCTTTATAACTAGATATATTCAATATTGTCTTATAGTTATCTATAAGGCATAAATGTGTTTCTTTCATTTTGGAGATGTGGTCAATTTTCAAAAGGTCATTTCCCTAAAAATTGAAACACCAACATGACATAACAAGTCTGACACTGGCACACAAAAAAAACTTATTGAAAAAATATCCTTATTATTCTTGCCTCATGCTCCATGTCTCAGGGAAAAAGAAAACCAAAGTTAATGTGCCCTAATGAGACTTTTTCAATCAAATTTACAAACATTTTAACACTATTGAGTATTTAACCTAAAATTAGTTTCTCCCTTTGACATTCTGACAGTTTAATAATTTCATTTTTCACACTGTTTTGAGCCTATTTTGTGTTTGAAGAGTTCTATCACTTCCACAAAATGAAAAATTTGTAGTGTCCTCTGTGCTAGAGCAGTGGTTGGCAAATGTTCCACAAGAGACCAGCAACCACCTGAGGCCCTGCAGCCCACAGTCTGTGTTACAGGTGCTCAATGCTGCTGCTGTGTAAAAGGACAGTGGGGATGGCTGTGGTTCAATAAAACCATTTACAAAACTAGAGGCTGACAAGATTTGGGCCAGGAGCTGTGGTTTCTCAGGAAACTCCAGACCAGGATCAGCAAGTGTGCTGTGAAGGTACTCTGCTGAGTTTTCTCATTCTTGAGTAATGTGTATAAGTGTTTCTCTAGTTGTTTTACCCACTCTGTCCCAGCTGGGCTACTCGCATTCTCTAGACCTCACAATGTCTTCTCACAATGAAGTTGAATCTTCCCACCTTGCACGCACATAGATTGAACAGAAAGCCATAGTACAACCTGGCACAAGGGCATCAAGTTTTAAACACACACAGGCAAAACCTAACTGCCTCAGGCTCTCCATTCCTGATGCAAGGCCTCCTCCTTGCCTCATCCTACAGCATCATTTTTTTATTAGAGCTGCCTGTGGCAATTTGCCAATGTTCAAAAATAATGTTTTTAAAAGAACTAAGATTAGTGGGCACTTAGTGTGGACCAGGCACTGTGGGGTGTGTGTGTGTGTGTGTGTGTGTGTGTGTGTGTGTATGTATGTTATGCATTAGCCAAGGGAGAGGACCACGACACAAGTTTTTTATGAGTTACATTTACATTTTTAAAAAAACAACCTGACTATAATATGAAGAACAAATGTGTGAATCAGGGACCAACGCAGCAGGGCAGAATTCGAATGATGAGTGCAAGAGAAATTAGTGTCGTGAGGCTATGATGACGGCAGTGAGGCTGGGGTCCAGAGAAATTTGGGGAACAGATCCAGGGGGCTGGATGCGGCAGACAGCGGGGAACAAGTGGATGCCTCTCCCGGGGGAGTCCGCTGGTGATGGGTGAAGTGTGTTGTTGGCCTGAACGCTCTCCTGCTCTTCTTGTGGTTGTAGGCCCTCTCCCCGGTGTGAACTCGCTTGTGCTGGTTGAGGTGCCCAATTTGGATAAAGGTTTTCCTGCACTCCTTACACTCGTACGGTTTCTTCCCAGAATGAATCCTCTGATGCACACTCAGGGACTGGCGATGGCTGAAGGCTTTGCCACACGCACTACACTCGTAAGGCTTTTCTCCCGTGTGGCTTCGGCGGTGACAAATGAGGGATGACTTTGTCTTGAAGGCCTTCCCACATTCGATGCACTCATAAGGCCTCTGGCCAGTGTGTAGCCTCTGGTGCTGAGTGCAGGATGAGTTGTCGCCGAAGGCCTTCCCACACTCCACACACTTGTAGGGCTTCTCCCCAGTGTGAACCCTCTGGTGCTGGATGAGGTGTGTGGTCTGGCTGAAGGCCTTCCCACACTCCTTACACTCATAGGGCTTTTCTCCCGTGTGAGTCTTCTGGTGCTGGGCAAGGTGGGCCTTCTGGGTGAAGGCCTTGCTGCAGACCTTGCACTCGTAGGGCTTCTCGCCTGTGTGGATCCTCTGGTGTGTGGCGAGCTGGGAGCTAATACTGAAGGACTTTCCACACTGCCTGCACTCGAAGGGCTTCTCCCCCGTGTGGATCCTCAGGTGACTCGCAAGGTGTATGTTCTGCCTAAAAGCTTTGCCACATTCTTTACACTTAAAAGGCTTCTCTCCGGAATGCACTCTCTGGTGTTGTGTGAGTGACGCGTGGTGACTGAAGGCTTTCCTGCACACGTCACACTCATACGGTTTTTCTCCAGTATGAATCCTCTGATGTACAGTGAGGGACGAGCCGTACCTGAAGGATTTGTGACACATGTCACACTTATAAGGTTTCTCTCCAGTGTGAATCCTCCTGTGCTGATTTAGCCCTATGTGATCGCTGAAGGCCTTCCCACAATCGACACAGTCAAAGGGCTTCTCCCCCGTGTGGTAGTATCGCCAGTGACGGATGAGGGACGTGTTCTGTATGAAGGCTTTCCCACACTCCACGCACTCGTAGGGCTTCTTGCCTGTGTGACACCTCTGATGTCGGGCAAAGGAGGAACCATCGCTAAAGGCCTTCCCACATTCGTTACACTTGTAGGGTTTCTCTCCAGTGTGAATTCTCTGATGGACAGTAAGGGATGAGCTCTGGGTAAAAGTTTTCTTACACTCATTACACTTGAAAAGCTTTTTTCCAGCATAGATTCCTGTCTGTTTTATTACCACTGAGGTTTTCTTGAAACTTTTACCTGAAGTGCCGCCATGGACTCTTTCTTCTGCACTGTCCAGATGGAGCCATCTTCCAGCCCTGTTGGGCGTGGGCTCTCCTTCCTTCAGGACAGCTCTGTTAAGAGAAGTGACCTCTTGCCCGAGTTGTGTCTCTTTATCCACTAGCCTCCTCTCACATGCATGATCAGAACCCCAACTTTCTTGGGCAGTGGGACACTCAAGTTCAGTGCCTGATGCTCTGTCTATGACCACCTCAGCATAGGAGCTCTGCTTCAGAAATAACTTCTGGATCTCACATACGGATTGGTGGCCTGAAACATACCAAGCAAACAATGACCTCCTTTATCATTTGGTAGAAAAAAATATATGGTAAAAGGAAAGTTGGTGAATTAATTCACTAATTACTGATCTATACAATAAAAGTTCTACAGCTCTAAGAGCTATGACTTTTAAATATTCAGTATACAGTTTATTTAAGAAGACTGAATTGAAAGCAATTTTTTCCCTTTTTTTATTTATTTGATACAAACTCTTGCTATACAGTTCAGACTCATAGTGATTCTCCTGTCTTAGCCCCCCCTCCCCCATTGCTGGCATTACAGGCATGTACCACCTTCAGGACTGGCACAACATGCCTGGGTTTCTCGGGCTGGCATGACCAGTGGTACTGGGGATCAATCTTGGGGCCTTGCACTTGCCAGGCAGGCACTTAGACTGCTGAGCTATCTTCCCAGTCTTTTTTTGTCCTCTTTGAGACAGGCTCTCATTACATAATTTAGGCTGGCCTTGAACTCACTTCATAGCCCAGGCTAGCCTTGAACTCACAATGATCCTCCTGTCTCAGCCTTCCCAGTGCTGGGATTACCAGCATGTGCCACCACATTCAGCTGGAAATTGAAAACAATTAAGTATAAGCGGAATCAGTTACATGTCCACAAAGGCGTTGATAGCCTGTGGCATTTACTGTCTGTCTGTCTGCCTCCCTCTCTCTCTCTCTCTCTCTCTCTCTCTCTCTCTCTCTCTCCTTTATAGCTTGGACTCAGGTAACTCCCAAGGTGTATGCTCTGCCTGAAAGCTTTCTCACATTCTTTTTTTAGAAAATATTTTTAATTTTTTACTTATTTATTTTGTGTAGGGTCTTACTATGCAACTCTTACTCATAGTGACCCCCCTGCCTCAGCCTCCCCAGCACTGGGATTATAGGCATGCATCACCACACCCGGTTCCAGTGGCACCACAGCATGCAGTAGTAGGGATCGAACCCAGGTCCAGGCACTTGCCAGGCAGGTGCTCTGACTGCTGAGCTATCTCCCCAGCCCTTTCTCACAGTCTTTACTCTTAAAATGCTTCACGCTAGAATGTAATCTCTACTGTTATGTGGGTGATGCTATTAAGTACCAGGTTATCATATCACAAAAGTTGGCCAAAAGAGCATGTCATGCACATGGAACACCGTGCATTCTAGTGTTTACCAGAAGTATCTGAAGGCCCTGATGTTTGCTGTGGCCAGATGTTGCTGTTATTAAGAACACTTTATTGGTGTCTTTGAACAAAAGCTAATGGTCAAAGAATGACTCAAGCCCACTATTCACATAAAGTCATTTTTACATTTCCTGTGTGCTTCTGTAAGCTTGAGAAAAATCCTCACTTTATCCTGAACATTTCTTAATGAGACACTGAAATTTTTATCTTTTAAAATTTTACTGGTATATTTGCAACTCATAATAACTATGTTCGTCTCGGGGAGTTGGTACCTATGCCTATCACATCTTCATCATTTTTACTGCCTCTTCCCCCTTTTCTTCCTTCCCAAGACCCCTTCCTGCCTCCACAAGTCCACTCCTATTTTCCAGATTTACCAAAACATAGCTGACAAATAGTTGTATATATTTAAGCTGTACCGGCTGCTTTTAAATACATATCCATTATGTAATAATTACTATAGCCCATTTATTATACCCATCATCTTACATGGCTAAATCCTGTGTCTACGTGATGCTGCTCCTTAATGTCTATCCAGAAAGTCCCAACTACACATTATTACTACCCATGGCCACTCTGCTACATGCTATGTGTCCATGACTGGCCCGCCTCAGCAATTAGAACTCTGTACCTGTGGACCAACATCTCCTCTCTTCCGCCCAGAAACTGGCCCCAGGTAATCATACTTCATCTCTGTTTCTGAGTTCGGCTTTCCCTGGATTCCCACATATTTAAGCACCACCATGCAATACTTGCCCATGTCCAGCTTATCTCACTTAACATCGCACTAAGTTCACACATGTTGCCTTGACCCTGAACCTAAGCAGGATTTCATGGAAGGATGGTCTTCCTTCTAAGGCTGATGAAAATCCTCTTCTATGCTATGCACAGAGACCGCATTATCTCAGTCCACTCGTCTTTGGCAGGCACCTGGTTCTCTCCACACTCTGGCTACTGTGCACAGTGCTGCAGTGAAGCTGGTAGTGATGGTGGCTCCTGTAGGTGGTCTCCTTTCTCCTGGATAGACCCTAGCAGCAGAACGGCTGATCACTTGCTAGTTCTAGCTTTTGTCTTTTTAGGTACCTCCACACTGTTTTCACTACTACTTACAGTCATTTGATTCCCACTAAGAGTGTACAAAGGTGTTCATTTCCCCACATCTTTATCCAACTTACGTTTTCATTTTTTAACAACAGCTACCCCAACCGAGATGAGGTGACACACTGTGGCTCGGTTTTCATTTCTCTTATGGCTGGTGATGTCAAGCACCTCTGCACATCCTGTTAACCACTCCGTGTCATCTTGGAAAAACGTCTGCCTGGGCTCTTCACCATTTCTCAACTGGGTTATTTTGCTGTTGCATGAGTTGCTTGTGTATTTTAGACAGTGGCTCTTATTGGATACATGATTTGCAAGTATTTTCTCCCACTGCATATGCTACCTTCTCATTTTATTATTTCCTTTACTGTGTAGATTTTTTTTTTTTTTTTTTGGTGGAACCAGGGACTTTGCACTGGCCAGGCAGGTGCTTGTGCCCCTGAGCTATCTCCCCGGCCCCTTGCTGTGTAGATTTTGTTTTTTTTTTTTTTTCACGGAATCCCATTTGCTTATTTTTCAGCTTTGTTGCCTGTGCTTTTATTATCATATTCAGAAAATCCCTGCCAAGAGCATTATCACATAGCTTTTCTTCTATTTTTAAGCTATTTTAATGGCTTGAAGACGTATAGTTAAGTCTTTAATCTCTACTCAGTTAATTTTTACATATATTAAAGTTTTCCTTCTTTCTGTATGTGCATACCCAATTCCCCAAGACTAAACACAGAGGACCCTGCATGTTCCCTCTTGCGTGTTCATGATGTCTCTGTCGAAGACTGGTCGCCCTCTACATGTGGGCTTATTTGGAGACTTCTATTCCATCCCACTGACGTATATGCCTTATGCGCTTTATGCAAGTGCCATGCTGTTTTGACTACTACAGTTTTGTAAATGAATCTTAAATCAGCAAGTGTGGTGCCTCCAGCTTATCTTGGTCAAGACTGCTTTAGCTATTTGGGATCTCTTGGAATATCATTCAAATTTGAGAGCAATGTTTACTTTTCTTGGGATTTCGATGAGGATTCTACTCAACCTCTAGATTACTTTGGGTAATTTTTTCTTTTTTTGTACTGGGGATCGAACTCAGGACCTTGTGCTTGTCGAGCGGGTGCTTACGCCACTGAGCTATCACCCCAGTCAACACTGGCATTTTGACAATATTAATTCTATTAATCCATGAACCTGGAACATATTTCCACATGCTTGTGCTACCTTCTTTAATGTCTTTTATCAATAGTTTTTAGTGCACAAGTCTTTTACCTACTAGGTTAAACTTGTTCCTAAATCAATTATTTTATTTTCACCTCTAAGTATTTTAATTATTATACATGGAATTTTTGCAAAGTCTTTGTAAGATAGTTCATGTTAATGTAACAGAAATGCAGGGGGGGGTGGGGAGATAGCTCAGTAGAATAAGTGTCTGCCTGGCAAGCTCAAAGGCCTGAGTTCAATCCCAGTTGGGTGGGGGGGGTGAGAAAGCCACCTTATTTCATATGTTGGTTTCATATCCTACATCTTTGCTGAATTCATTTATGTTAGGTGTGTGTGTGTGTGTGTGTGTGTTCGTCTTTAATACATATAAGACCATGTTACCTGCAAACATAGACAATTTTGTCTTATCTCACTTGGAACCCTTACATTCATTTTTCTTACCATCTGTTCCAGCTAGGGCTTCCTGGAATATGAACAGAAGTGGCTGAAGTGGGAAGCCCTGTCTTGTTTCTGATCATAAAGAAAAAGCTGTCAACAGTTCACTGGTTGCTAGCTCTGCATTTGTCATGCAAGGTCTTTAACTTGTTGAGGTACACTGCTTCTGTATCTAAGTTGAGAGTCTGAACATAAAGGAATGTTGAATTTTGTTAAACGTATTTCCTTTAACTACTGGGAGGTTTGTGCTAGTTTCCTTTTCGTGAAGAAATTGTTTTATAGTCTCATACACAAGTAACAAGTATTTGTTTAATCCCCGATTATACACTTATAGGGAAGAGTGGTTGGGCCTGAAGCCTTTTCAGTAAGCAGGCACCAGAATTTTACACACATAGTTACATCTGGTTTTTAGGGAAGTAATCCAGCATGTCAAAGATACAAAAAGATGTTCTTTCATGAAAGATATTCTTAAAAATAGAAAATAATTTTTTAAAAAGCCTTTTAGGACATCTAAAGACTGATAGCATCCAGCCCTATGTCACTAACAAAG
>PVKN010002156.1:0-44638 GCA_004027915.1 Capromys pilorides
AGAGGAGCAAAGATCTGAATTTTACAGCAAAAATAATTAATCTACTGGAAGGTGCAATAGGTAAAACTCCTGAGGACACATGAACAGGCAGACTTTCTGAACAAACCCCAGTAACACAAGAAATAGTTCCAAAAATTGACAAATGGAACCATATCAAATTAAAAAGTACCTGCATGACAAAGAAAATAACCTACAGAGCAAAGAGACAGCCTTTGACAGAGAGAAAGAATGGAAAAAATTTGCTTTGTTAGCTATTCCTCAGAGAGAGGACTAACAAGTGGAATGGATATACAGTGAACTCCTAAAAATTAGGCCCCTCAAAAGATGGGCAACTGAAAAGAACAAACATTTCTCAAAAGAAGTGCAAATGGCCAATCAGCACACCAGGAAAACACTGAACCTAGCTGGCCATTAGAGAAAAGTGAATTAAAACAATGCTGAGATTCCATCTCATTCAGAAAGAATGGCTATCATCAAGAAATCAAATAATAACAAACACTGGCAAGGCTGCAGGGAAAAGGGAAGCTTTCTTCATGGTTGGGAATGTAAACTAGCACAAACACTATGGAAAGTAGGACAGAGATTCCTCAAAAAGCTGAAACTCGAAATTCCATCTGGCTCAGTTATTTCCCTTCCAGGTATTTTCCCTAAAGAGTTACAGGCTTCAGGTTACAGTCATATCCATGTTTGTATCTACACAATCTGCAATAGCTATGTTTTGAAAGTGACCTATATGTCCATTAGCAGATAAACAAAGAAAATATACTTACACATAGCAGAGTGTGCTTTACTCTGCTATAAGAAAGGAATAAACTTGAGTAATCTCCAGGAAAATAAATGCACTGTGAGGCTGCGAAGGTGAGCGAAGGTAGGCACTCAGACACACAACTTTAAGTGTCATGTAGCTTCTCTTATTTGAGAAACCCACAAGACAAGTAAAAAGCAAAGGACAATGTAGAATGTAGGAAGTAGGGCGATAGGTTTAATTCAAATGGGAAGGCATCAAGAAAGTGGAGGAAGAGGGAAGGGGTGGTAGAGAAAGGAGTTAAAAAAAGGAATTAAGATTATGCAAGGTAGGGCTGGGGAGATAGCTCAGTAGAATAAGTGCTTGCCTGGCAAGCACTGGGTCCTGAGTTCAATCCCCGGTACTGCAGAAGAAGAAAGGAAGAAGAAGAAGGAGAAGGAGAAGAAGGAGAAGAAGAAGAGATTATGACAGCAAGAAACCTCAATTTTCAAGCAGCTTTTTTTATTTTAGTACTGGAATTCAAATTCAGAACCTTGCCTTTGCCAGGGAGGTGCTTGCGCTGCTGAACTATATCCCTGGCCCTCAACAAACTTTAGTAAGTATAAATGAAGTTTCCTTTCATTAAAGTTTTCTTTCGTTATCTTTTTTCAAACTTGCAAGATGGCAATGTGCAAGAAGTTCAAGAAAGTCATACCAAGGAAAGAAAAACAGAAAAGAAAAAGACGGAAGAAGCAGAAGAACCTCCCCTGCCCTGGGGGTGTGGGCTGTGGACATGAGGGACCCTGGAGAAGCAAGGACATTAGCCAAGAGCCTGGACAGAGAGAGAGTCAAGGGGCAGGAAAGGATCTTGTTCTAGCCTAAGGAGAAAGAATTCTCCCAGTAGGAAGAATTCATGGGCTTATGAAAGCAACATCTAAAGTTACACTGCAGGTTTTCCTCGATTCTGTTTCTACTCCAATTTTCCCAAACCAAGTTCCTTACATACTGATTCATAGGGCCTTTTACCACACTTAAAATTCAAAGTTTGTGTTTTATAGATTTTTATATGGTTACACATATGCAAATAAGTTAGGTATGATGTAGCAAATGAGCAAAATATTCAAAGAATGCCAACACTAAGTCTAAACTATTATGTTGTGGTTTAGAGTTCTTTGCAGGGTGAACAATATAGTACAGGACATGTTTTATAATATTATTTAATGATGCATCACTCAAGAATCACATCTACAAGTGCTGGAAATCTATCCACACACCAAATACCAAAGAATCCAGCTGAGGGCCTAGATTCTAATATCCTAAACAAGTCTAGCTGGAAACCTAGAGCTCCTAACAGTGCCTCCCACTAGTCCAGCTGGAGGTCTAGAGCCCGCTTCACAGCTCTGTGCTGGAAAGGACCAAAGGTCAGTGGTGGAAGCTAGGAAGTCCGCCAGTGGGATGAAGGATCTGGGCTAGCAGGCTGTGAGATCTGCACTGGAGCCAGGAAGCAACGCTCAAGGTAAGCACCAGAGCTCCCCCAAAAGTACCACACCCATCCTCAGCAACAGTGAGATCCTGAGCTCCTCCAGCAATAAGGGAATCCGAGTTCCCATCAGCAAAGCCAATGCGACAAGCTCCATGAGGCTGAGCCATGCACCATCTTCCCCTCCAGAGCCTGGAATTGATGCTCAAGATGAGGACCCAAGCTTCTCCAGAAGTCATCAGGAAAACCACCATGAAAAGGTCCTTCAGCAGAACAGCTCAAGAGAACTAGCAGCTTCTAACAGCTCCAAAAGCTTCTTGGAACAGCATCCCTAACAGCATTCTGGCAGCTTCTCCAGTTCTGCCTTTATGCTGCTGGTAACAATCCTCAGGTGGGCCTCCCACACCCAGCACCATGCTAGTTTAACTCGGCTGGGTGTAATAAGTTGACCACCAGTTAGAAACCTACTTCATATTAATTTCATATTTCTGAAGTTAAGATTTCCATAAAATGTTATGGATAATCCTGATTTTTAAAAGAAGGGGGGCTTATCTTGTATATGGTATTGGGCTTTCTTTCTGAGGCACTTCAACTGACAGCAACAAAATAGGAGTGTGCATAACCTATGTACATATGCATATTCACAAACATTTACACAGCATATGAACCATGTGCATAAGCGTACACTGACACATACAAACTTAACCGACTCCTGAAACTCGGGAAAACCTCAACGACCCCTCTAGTTTTTGGTAACTTATTTTATCATCAGTTCTGGCAATCACATAATACAGCCATACACCCTTATTAGCTCTGCTATGGGTAACACCTCTGATGTGTGAATTAGGACGTTAACAACTGCCTAAACATTTTTAGAAACTAGGAAGTAAACTAAATTGGCTGAAACCACCAACTCACTCTTCACTGGGGCTTAATATGACCATCTCATATTAAAGGACTGAAAACTCCACCCTCAGAGCACACAGCACTGCCATTTTCGGAGCAAGCATCCTGTGGGGAGCGGAGCCTTGGCTCTCAGGCACAGACTACTGATCTACCTCCCATCACAGTGCCCCACACTTCAAACCACCATTTTTTTTTAAGCCATAACTACCACAAAAGTCTGTCTTCTGGGAGGTAGATTTGGGTGTCAGGGCTCCAAAATCCTCAATTTTGGTCAACTCATAAATAAAATCTTTGTTTTTTACAAAAAGTGTCACTTCAGGGATTGGCAAACAGACTCCACTTGGTGGCATAATTACATCCTACTCTCCTTTTTGGCTTATCTTTAATCCTTTACTCCAACAATAAGAAACTGCCACCAAATATCTATAGGGAATTGACCTCAAGCACCACTCGGGTAAACTTTACAGAGAGTAAAGAACTTTAAAGTTCTATGTGTTCTGACAAATGCCTGCTGTTCTATGTCCTCATAAAGAGTATTTTCACTACATTAAAATGCACACACAATACATGCACATGATTAATAAAGATATGTAAAAAGGATACATGAACCAACTAGGAGTTTTCAACTACTAAAGCTGAAATGCTTTCACAACAAATAAAGTACTATTCAATTATAACTCAGAGTGTAAAATGAATAAATATGCTTCCACAGACATAAACAATTGAGTGAATAGTAATGTGCGTGGTGGGGGTGAGCAGATAGCTCTGCTACGTAAAAGAATTCCCAAGGATCTGTCGAGCCATTCCACCTGCAGGAAGGGTGACCCTTCAGGGTGGGCTGTGCATCTTGACTTCACTTCAAATCGCACAGTATGGAAAGGGGAGCCATGAGCAGTAACTTGACAGCAGAAAGAAGGACAAGGTCTCCCTAGGCCAGGTGACCACGGTCAGTTCAGCAGGGAAGAGCAGTGTTGACAGCATTAACCCTGGATGTGGCGGGCTGCTAGTGGCACTGTTCCTGTCTGGTCTTCCCTCCAAAACCCACACTATAGTGATGGGGGTCTGAAACATCCCCCCAAGGGACACCCTGACAAGTACTTACCAGAACTGTCAAGCGCATCAAAAACAAGCATGAGAAACTCTCACGGTCAGAGATGCCTAAGAAAATATGATGAATAAATATAATATGGTATCTGGGGTCCGAAAATGGAAATTTGGTTAAAAATAAGGAAATCTCAGGCTGGCAAGAGAGCTCAGTGGACTAAGTGCCTAGTTAGGCAAGCCCAGGGACCGGGGTTCAATCCCCGGTACCACAAGCTATCTATGCCAACCCTGCCCTCAGGGCCTGTGATGGCATCTGGGTGTGATAGCGCACACCTGTAATCCCAGCTAATGGGGAGGTTGAAAACAGGTTGAAATCATATTGATTAATATGAGTCCAAACTGCGTAGTGAGACCTTGTATCCAAAAAAAAAAAAAAAAAGAAATCTAAATAAAAGTATATAAAATTAAAGTGTATGTAAACTTTTCTTCAAAAAGTAAAGTTTATTTAAATATATTCTTTTTAAAATTTTTACTTATTTACTTATTTATTTTTTTGATATAGGGTCTCACTACACAGTCCAGACTCATAGTGATCCTCCTATCTCAGCCTCCCCAGTGCTGGGATTACAGTCATAAACCACCATACCCAGTTTCGGGGCCAGCATGGTACACCCAGGGTTCTGGTATCAGGGACTGAACTCCTTGAACTTGCCAAACAAATGCTTAGACTGCCGAGCTACCTTCCTAGCCATAAAGTTTATTGTAAAAGGTAAAGAAGCCAAGCTTTGTGGGACACGCTTGTAACCCCAGCACTCTGAAAGGCTGAGGCAGGAGGATCACATGTTTGAGCTCAACTTAGAAAGGTTAGCAAAATAAAAAAGGCTGGAGATGTTATTCAGTGCAAAGGCCCTGGGTTCAACTACCAGTACAGCAAAAGCACAAACAGTAAAGAATGGGAGCAAATCATACAAAGTTCACTAAATATGAGCTTAAAGTGAAGTGACAGTTTGCAACCCTCATTCAAGTGTGTAGAACACAGCCACCCAAGACACTGTGGTTCCTTCTGCTGAAGTTCTTACTAGGTGAGGTCACCATGTAACTCTGAATGAACTAATGAGGCATGAAAATATTACGTGCTGAAAATAATTCTAGTTTATTAGAAAAAAAAAAAAAAAGTAGTACTATCTCTTTGGGTGTTATTTGGCCCTGAGAGTGAATCCCAATGAGAAATTCCCACGGATATCTGTGGCATAGGTGAATTCTCAATCCATCAGATTAGCTAAAACCTTATTGGCTGATAAAAACCTCAATGAACACTCCCAGCCGACTCCAGGTTTTCTTCTTAAATTTTGAGCACCTTCACTTCACTCTTTGTTCTGATTCTGTGTCATTTTATTGGACCTTTGCTGGCTTCATGTCTCCCTGTATTTCAGCTCCACGCCTCCTTCAGCGGAATCTCGTAACAGGAAGCATAAATTCTGTTGGCTTCCTGCCCACGCTGGAATTAAAAGATGGTGTTTTGTAAACGTGGCTTCCTCGTCAGCTGCTCTACAAGTTATAGCAAATTGCCTCAGTAAACGGTTAGAGTTTACGCTGCCAGGCCTGACAGCTAACCAGAAACTTCATTTCTCTACCATCTCTTCTGAAGGAGGAAGCACTGGATATTTAAACAAAAATAAAATGAACAAACAAAAACCCCATGAGTCTAAACTCCCCCAAACACCCTCACACAGCACCCAAGACCTCCTCAACAAAGGAATTCTTTCCTAAGTGGTAGGGTCCAAAGTGTTCCAGCACAAGAAAATAGGAAGAAAATTTTGGTGTCATTTTGGCTTTCCATAAAACCAATTTCATCATACCAATTCCAGAATATATCTCAAATTTTACCTCGTGTCATGTTTAAGTCTTTTTGTAGTTTCCTTACGATTTTATACTTGTCTGAATGGATAAACTGATCAGCTAATTTTAAACATCAAAATAGAGTGTTCTGTAGGGTCAGAAACTTTGGGATTGACTTACTCTCGAAGCTGATTTATTTAGAGTTAAAGATCCTGTTTTGGAGAAGGAAAATTTAACAGTTAAAAGAAAGAATTGCCAGTTTTTCCTTCTCTCATTACTTTTCAGAAATTAAACTTGAGGGCTGTGTAGATGGTTCAGTGGAATAAGTGCTTGCCTGACAAATGCAAGGTCCTGAGTTTAATCCCTAGTACCACAAAAAAAAAAAAAAAAGGACAGAAAGAGAAAGAAAGGAAGAAAGAGAAAGAAAAAACAGAAAGAAAGAAAAAAAAAAGAAAGAAAGAAGCTAAACTTGGCCTGTAAGATGAGGGAAGCAACCTTAGAGTGCAGTACAGGTGCAGTGGTGACAATGCCCAGAGAGCTGCAGGCCTGCGGCGACGCCCCAACATCAGTGCCCACATCAGCTCCCTCCCTTGGGCCCACCCCTTGTACCCCAAAGTACAGGAAATAACCTTCTAACCGCAAATCGCAGTCTCTCCACCTTTTCTTTAAGTTTCACCAAGTCATTCTAATAGTTGGAAAGTCTTCTCCATTCTTTTTTTTTTTGACAGTTTTCCCATCTCTCAGAGCCACTATGCAGATGGTGATAGTCACTGAAAATCTAAAAACCTAATCCGAAAGCAGGTTTCTGTGCGCTTCTGCTGTAATGAGTGAAGAGCAGAAGCCCACGTCTCCATTCCTAAGGTACTAGGAACCCAGTAAGCCCAGGGTGATGACAGCATTGCTGAGCTCCCCAACGGTCCCTGGTGGGGAACCCCGAGAAGCCCCTGAGACTGACTCGCAACTCTGGGTTCGGTCCAAACCAGTGAGAGTAGCTTCCCCCAATGTGGGACTGGACTGCACTATTTTTAAAGCTCTAGTTCCACTTCAGAGGCAGAACCGAGAAGCGGAGGACAGCACAGTGCTCAAACTCGCAACTCCTAACCTCGCTGAATTCCACGCAGCTCCTCTGTATTCTGTGATGGCTTTCAGGGAGCAACGGGAAGAACCTTAGACCTATCACTATACCAGACACATCCTAGACGTGTATCTTTTAATAGTTTTGTGTTTGTTTATAATCAGAAGAAAAGACTGCAGAAGACAGACTACATACTTCCCACAGGGCTCTTGTTTCCTTGTATTTCCTAGGCTGTAGCTGATAGTCACGTTTCCCTTGATTTCTGAGATAACAATCCATCCGTCACACACACCCCAAGAGTCTTACTTAAAGAAATCAATCAGAGCAGAACCAGGCTCCAGGCTGAATCAGAGCAAAATCGGCTGGGACAAGAGTAGAACCATTCCAAAGGAGAATGTCCTCCAATGTAGCCGCAAATATAATAGGCAGAATACTTGATAAAAGAGCCAGGGTTAATGGGCTGGGGAGATACCTCAGTGGTCTATGCACCTGCCTGGCAATCGCAAGGCCTTGGGTTTGATCCCTGGTACTGCATGCTGTGCCACCCCCACTGGGCATAGGGGCTCACACCTGTAATCCCAGCGCTGGGGAGGCTGAGACAGGAGGATCGCTATGAGTCAGAGCTATGTAGCGAGACCCTGTACCAAATAAGTAAATAAATAAATAAATAAATAACCAGGTGGAGCTCATAAGGTGCAGCATTCCAGTAAGTCAGAAATTTTTCTTACCACATGTTTTTAAGGCCACAACAATGGCAACAAGATTTCACCATGAGCAAAAGGAATAAAACTGTAATCCAATAGCTATGTGCTATTCTGAACAACTACTACGAAGACAATATGCAATATATTAATTATTGTAGCTGTCCTACTAACCTGTTGTGAAACTACCTCACTGCTATTTCTTTTCATTAAAATTAATTTTGAAAAAAAAAAAAAAAACTATGTGCTCAGAATCTTGGGAACTTAGGCTATTTTCCTGAAGTATTTCTCTGTCTTCAGCCACTGTATTCAAAACCAAGTCACCATGATTGGGCGTGGTGGTGCATGCCTGTAGTCCCAGTGCTGGGGAGGCTGAAAACAGGAGGATCACTACAAATCCAAGCTGCATAGTGAGACCCTGCACCAAATACATTAAAAAAAAAAATAAGTCACCAGAGATGCCTCCATCAATCAATCAATCAATAGATAAATAATAGAATCAATACATAGGCCTCTGCCCCAGGAGCATCAAGAAAGATCTGCCAAAAATTGGGCTTGAAATTTTATTCTTCACAAGGATAGCAGCCCTGCCAAGTTTTCCCTTTCCCTTACATTTCATGCATGTTTCCTGCAACTTTCCTGAGATTTCACTCCAGATACACATGGCCTCTTACACAACAGCCAGGAGAAGGGTCAGCTTCCACCTACCCGGTCCCTGGTGGTCCAGATTCTATGCTTGAGACGCTGTTTGGAACCTTCTCAAAGCTTTGTTTTCCCAAGCAACTTAAAAGTGCTGTTTTACAAGCGTGTGTCGCTCAGTAGCATTAACCCCATTTCCAAAAGTGCAGCTCATAGAGGAAGGAACGGGCAGCTAACCTGATCAGTTCTGCTGATTTGGTCATTTGCCAGGCTGGGGCTACAGACTCCACTGAGTCCAGGGCCTGGACCTTCCTCCCGGGTGACCCAGAAATGCATGTGAGAGAACGTAAGGTTCTGGTGGAGAGGGGCTGTTCCTCTGGATGGTTCAATCGTGTCCTACCACCTTCCCTCTGCCGCTATTTCTGTAAAACCTCCGCGGTGGGCCCTCCGTTCTCTGGATTGGGATTGCTCACAGTCAACAAAGAGCTGTGCCGTCTTCCAGCTTGGAACATAGGCAGCTCTCAGATTCTAGTATCTGCTTCCATCTGTTCTGCTTCCTTTTCTTTTCAGTTGGCCTCTAGACAGGTTTTCTGTCCTTCAGGTTTCATGTTAAATCAGGTTGCTTTCCACACCCAGCTTTCAGCCATCTGTCTCCCTAGGATCCACCAGCAAGCTTTCTTTTTCTTGTATTTTTCACAAGAAAGGGCCAGGGATATAGCTCAGTGGCATAAGAGCCTGTCTGGCAAGCACAAGGTCACAAGCTCCATACCAGAAAATAAAAAATATATATATTTTTCACAAGTAATGAATGATAATAGCAATGGAATGATCCAATGTTTAAAAAAAGCTGCTGCAATTTCAACCCCCGCATGTGCTGACCAGGGCACGCTGTATCATCAAAAATGTACATGTGCTGGAAGCAAAAAATACAGTGAACATGGAAAGAATTTTAAAGTTTGCCACAGTACAGTACAGTACACAGTATACACTGCCATGAAGCTACCTCGGACTACGGTACACCCCTCACTTCAAACACCCTTACCTCACCCGTCTTCTCTCTTTCTGAAGCAGTTCTGGGAGTCCTCTTTCCGCAGAGTCTTAGTTACACTGGCATGCCTGCCTGGAAGTCCTGAATGGACTCAGGCATTTGCCTTTCATGGTCATTTCGAGTTGGAGGAAGAGCCAGAAGTCACATGGTGCCAGGTCCAGCAAATAAAGCGGACAAGGGCACGCTGCAAAGCATTTTATGAGCCTGCTTTTCCACTGGGTGGCACTCAGCAGCTACCTCATGTCTACTAAGACGTTCAAAAAGAGGGCTTCCAGAAGGCTTTAGAAAGTAGCAGAAGTGGTGAGACTGTCTGAAGTGAGGGGAGGACTTCCAAGGGAGTTAACTGCAGTGTCTTTGACTATAATAATCTTTTAAAAAATAACTCAGCTATTCGCTCTATTTCAATCACACCTTGCATTATTAAGCATTTTTGTTTTGGCTAACAGACATGTATGAGAAGGGTCTATAACATTTTTTTCTTTCTTCTTTTAAAAGTACTCTGTTTTCTTTGTAGGAAAAGTATGGCATTCTTTTTAGCTACTTCTAAAATTAGAACTTACTCATGGTATATCATGGTAAATAAACAATGCAGGACACAATTTCTGTTGTTTTCAGGATCACAACATTTAAAAAAAATACTAGCAGGAAATACATCCAAATTTAATAATAGCTGTCTTTGGTTGGAGACAATGAAGATTTGTTTTTCTTTTTTTCTACTCTTTCTATAATTGCCATGTTTTTCTGTTGTGCTTATTTACTTACATAATTATAAAAGACTAAATTTTTCCAAGAGGCTCATTTAGCAAGATGCTATGTCTAAACTCCTTTCTGGCACTCATGCCAGGCCTCCTCACTGCCAACCAGACCTGCAGTGGCAGATGTGACACTGACTCATACCAGAACTCTGAAGTGTCAAAATTTCCCAAGCAAAGAGGAGATGACAGCCAGCTCCATTGCCACCTCTGCCAGTGTCTGTCTCTCCCTGCCACCTTCCCCATAGGGAAAGGCAAAACATGTTCCCATAGCTCTTGTCTTACCATGTCAGTTTCACCAATCCTTCATTTTCCCATGCATACAGTCAGAGGATATACAAACTTAGCCAAATAAATTCCATATAAACATTAATACAGACCATGGATGATCAACTCGGATAAGAAAACGGGGTTTGATGTTGAGTCACTATATTGGGTCTGTCACTCACACCGCCATGCTTTGGAATAGCCCTTACTGAGAGAGTAGGACCGTGATCTTCTGCAAGCTTCTACTTACAGGGCCTGGGACCCTGGCCCTCTGGCTTCACAGTCTTCAAGCAGGAAATTAACATTTAATTGGAAAATTTCAACTTCTAACCACAGCCACCCAATTTCCTTTTTCCATATCCAATTTTTTAATAGGAGTTTGCAAGATGATGACTATCACACCATTCATGGCTTTGGTGATTCAGTGATGATTTCAGACAACTCTGTTGGCAGTTGGGATTCCAATATGGCACCTGGGGCTCAGCCTCCACTGCACTGCCCACAGGCTGTCCATTTGTTCCTGTAAGATGCCCACTGTGGATCCTAGCTCTGCTTAAAGTGTTGATCCTATTTCTAACCACGTGTATCCCTTACGACTGGAGCCAACTGGACCCTTCCTTCCTTCTTAGCTTTGGCATTGACCCAGTCATCTTGTCTACCTTCCTTTTTGCCACTGCCATCATAGCCTTGCTCTGTCTGCCCATAGTAGCTGCCTGGAGCATGATGGAACCCAACTCTTCCCTGCAACAGTAGTACACTGTCCACCCACTGATATTTCTCCCCTTTGAGCAAAGCCCTGGGCCCCTGTAGCACCCACAGAGAACACAGCCATCAGTCCTGCACCCAAGCTAAATGGAACCTTACCATCAGTCCCCTCCTGAGGTAGTCCTGGGGGCCTGGCCAGGATAAGCTTACTAACAATCGCCACCCAAGACATCAGTCCTGCAAGCACCAATCATTTCTGGTCTATCAACAAATGGCCAATGTGATTTGCGATGTTCTGAGGGGGCTCTAAGAATAACACCAAGGGAATGTCCTCTGGCCTGCCCTGTACAATACACTCACTGGTCACATGTCCCCTGCTCCGCAGACACAGGTGGGTACCATTCTGGGTAGCACAGCTGGAGAACATGTCCCTCCCCACAAGGAAGTTCTCCTGTGGCCCTGACACACAGAGCAGGCACACTCCAGAGCCAGAAACGACTTCCACCTCTGTCCCACATATTTGCTCCTGGGAAATGGGGCAGAACGGGACATGTCTAAGAAGGCAAGGCTCTGAAGTACCCTCTGGGGACAGCAGTGTCCTGTTTCATCAAAGCACAGTGCATTTCTTGCTACCTCTTCTCTGTCTCGGGCAGTTCCTGTAAGACCCATTATCACCTACTTTGCATAAAATCAGGAGAGTTTTCAAATCCAGAGAGTTTAAATGAAAAATAAAGCAAATGTTAACACCACAAAACCTCATCTATGGTCCCTGTCAAATGTCACTGATGAAAGTGATACACATTCGCCTCTGCAAGCCTCCTAACCCTCCTCCTCACAGTTACTCTGGGGACAAAGCCTAGCTGAGGTCCAGGACATCACAGCTTCCACAGCCCAAGTCTAGGACCCAGCAGATACCCGTTTTGCAGACTGGAGTGAGTTTTTAAAGCCTAAAATTAAAATAATCCTCCTACTTAATACTTTTAATGGCTAATCCACCCCGTGCCCCCAGCGATTCGTCACCGTACACATTCCTAGGAGCCTGCTGCTGTTTGTAGATGACACATCCTGTATGTGAATAACAACCAGGGCTCCCAGAGGCCCACAACCATTTAGAAAGATGTTTGTTTTTCTTTCTCCTTCCTCTTCCTCCACTTGGGAAAGTCAATTATTAACCTCACCGTCTAGAGCAGAGCTATTGGAGGCAAGGGTACTGCTGTGATCACAGCGTCTGCCCAGTCCCTCGCCCCTGGACTCCACCTAGCCCAGACCCAGAAGGGCACGACCTAGCCGTGTAAGTGCACCGCTAGGTTTCTGCTTTGATTTCAGGAGCCCTCAGGCAGGGGTAGCCAGGAAGCAGGCGGCTTCTGACCTGTGGCCCCTTGAGAGCAATGCAGTCACTCACCGCTGCGGCTGCATCTGGGCGGCGCCGCTGACCTCGGCACTGGCGAAACTGCTCCATGCTCCCTCTGCATGCACAAGCTTGCTCGGATGGGGTGCATCAGCAGGTCCCCTGCCTTTGCCATCAGCTCACCCCGGGGCACTGCCTCAGCTTTCCCAGCCATCCCTCCTCACGCCCACGCCCACGGAACCAGCCGGCCCTCCCCCACACAGGCGCTCTCCGGAGCATCCGCCCAGGCTTCGCAGAGCCTACGCGCAGCAGATCCACGCACGTCTGCATCCCACTCAGCAGCCCAGCGAGCTCCAGGCACCATCAGGGGGCCAAAAGAGGCTGCCCATCCTCAGTCCCCAACACCTTCGTTACACACTACTCACCTCTATAAATAACTCCAGGGATCCGGCTGGGGCCCCAGTTAGGCAGGGAATAACAGAAAATATATAGGAGGAGGCTTAGTGGCAAGCCACCACCCCCTCCGCCCCCGCGGGGAAATAGAAGGCCTGTAAACGGATGGGAATTCCCACGGAAGGAATTGCCTCCTCCTCCTCCTCTACTCTGCCTCCAATGGGACACCCGCCCCAGACCCACGATGCCGGAGAAGCATCTGGTCTACCCTGAAGCCCGGGGTAGATCAGGTAGGCTCAGCTCCCTGAGGATGCTAGTGTGGAACAGGGCTTAGCTTGGGACCCTGCGGCCAGGCAGCATGAGGGTCTAGGGCGTGATGGCTTACTCTCCTGCTTCACAGGAGTAAAGCAGGCAGAGTACTGTTTTTCAGCCCTACAGTAAAGAAATAGGAAAGATAAAAGAAGCCTTTATTAACTCCAAAGACTCAGAGAGGAGCGAGGTAGATGGGGGAATCCTCTGACCTTACACAAAGAAAGCTGAGACTTCTACGGCTTTTGCTAGGGGTGGAGTTTGAGGGGCAGTTTGAATTACATGTAAGGAGCTGATTGGGGTCTCCCCTGTGTGTGCCCAGGAAAGGTGAGAGGAAATTGTATCCAAGACTGGGTCGGGAAGAAGGAAGTGGTCATTGGGAAGATAAGCTGTTGTTTTAAGGGCTTCAGCCATGTTAGATAACCACTATAATAATTCATCAATTCATACGAGGGTCAGAACCTATCGATAATTGCCAGGTACCAAGCCATCATTTGGCAAAATAAAATGCAGAACTCTGATTGCCTTATTTTTTAGTTTAGATTGGAAAGGCAGCCTAATCCCTGGAGACACTACTATGACTGATGCCCCAAAGCAAACACACTCAGGCGGGCTTCAAGAAGTAAGCTGTCCCTGGCACTCGGTGCTGGCACCACCCCCAGGGCACACTGAGGTGGCGATGGAGACTGGGCATGGTTGTGCACGCCTATAATCCCAGCACTTGGGAAGCTGAAAACAGGAAGGATCACTACAAGTCTGATCTGTGTAGTGAGACCCTATAGACCCTGTACTAAATACATTAAAAAAAAAAAATAAGACGTATGCTATCTCAGGACAGCATTTTTATAGAGTACAGAGACAGCAGTATTTCATAACATACCTATATCCAGGCTGCCCTGGTCCTCATGTTCGCTCAGTTGAACCACCAGGCTTTCAACACACTAAAAAACATAAATGTCAAGATTTTTTTAAAATTAATTACATACATAGTATCCTGATGTTAGCTTCTTTATTTTTGTGAACTAGAAAAACATCCGTAAAAACACATTACAGGTATCACAGCTTGTAAATAGAAAACTACATCTGTTGATATTAAGCTTTACAGAAGAGTTAAAAATAAGGACAGGACCTAGCCCTAGAAGAAACAAACATGATGATATTAAACAAGTACAAATTTGCTTTGGAAAACTAATTTGATTAACTTGCACTTACAAGTCAGAAAACAGCTCGGTCTGGTCACGAAGTGATTGAGAATATGATAAAGGAAACTGCACTTCAAATTATTTTGAAAGTAAAGCCAGACAGATAGCTCCGCGGCCTAAGTGCCTGCCTGGGAAGTGCAAAGTCCCAAGGTCATTCACAGGTACCACCAAAAAGAAAGAAATTATTCTGAAAGCAACCTGGGGTCCATCCCTGTTCACTTGTGGATTTTCCCTCCTAAAATGTCTGCCTGCAAGATCTTCATTTCTACTCTAGCTCTAGAGTGACAAGCAAAGAAGAAAGTGGAGTAGAAGAACGTTACCTTCCCATCTTCCTTTTCGGGTGGCGATCTGCTCAACACCAAGTTCTTAATCTCTGCAAAAGAAATAATTCTCATCAGCATATACTCATTGGAGCTTTCGTTTTAGAAGGAGGAGGCAGAGAAGAGGAAAAAAACAAAAAGAGGAGGAGAAGGAGAGTGAGAGAAAAAGAAAACATGATAAGCACCGACACATTACCCAGGAGTTGTCTGCACAGAGCGAGCAAGGGTTTTTAAAACCCAGCTCGCCTCAGAGCAGAAGGTCTGGTCACCTGACTGGCGGGGTCTGGTATTATTTGTATGCACTGAGATGTAAACAAGCATCCAGAGCTCACACAAGAAATGCTAGGGAGAAAGAAAGCATTGGTAGAGAAATGCCAGGTTGCCAAAGAAAGCTGCGCAGACGGAAGGCTCTTCAGAGCCGCAGAGGTTTTCAGGACATGGTCCCTTCCCACCTGAGGAAACCCTAAAGGATTGGCAATTGCCTCAAAGGTCACAGGTTTTAACGTTTCAAAAGAGCACAACTCATTCTAGAAACTGTTGCTCTGCCTTCTCCTGGTGTCCGAGTGGTACACAGCAGCCCAGCCCTCAGCCGCCAACTCTGCCAATGGGGCCAGCTTGAGGTGACCAGCCCCAGGCAGGCGACCCTGGTGTCCTCACTCGGCAAAGGTTTTCTTGGAACTGGTGATTCAGATGTTCTGGGATGGGCAGGACACTCCACATGAAGGGATCTTTTTCTCTGTGGCTCCACTGATTGGTTCCCTCCCCCAAACACTGGGAAACAAGAACCCCCACTATGAAAATAACCTTCGGGAGAAGGTTTGGGCCTGGGGATGTTAAGCCTATAGACTGAGCAAGGGTAAATGACTGAAAATTTTTAGGCTGAATGGGTATGAATATGTGTGTGATAGTGTGGGGCCCCAGGCTTTTTGCCTGAGTCTCATCTTCCTGGGCCTAAGGTCTTGCTGGAAGCTGAACCTGGAGAAACTCTAGAGTTTTCCCTAACAAGCAGATTTTAAAATTGGATTTCCCTGCTCTGCTTTGGGACTTTTAGAATAAACGCATAATAGGGTCAGGGAGATGGCTCAGTGGCATAAGCACCTGCCTTGCAAGCACAGGATCCCGAGTTCAATCTCCAGTACCGCCAAAAAAAAAAACAGAAGAAGAACATAATGGCTTCATTTTATGGCTCTCCGTGAAAAGTCATAACAAGGATGACAAATTACAAATGGGGAGTAGTAAACAAGCCGTTCTCCCAGTTGTACTGAATGCAATTCGCATGGGCCAGGGAGAGAGCTGAGAGGAATAAGTGCCTGCCTGGCAAGCACAAGGTCAAGTTTGACTCTGAGTACCACAAAAAAAGAAAAGAAAAGAAAGAAAACGATTTGCTCTATAGTAACTTTTGAATTGTTTTTAAAGCAAATAATACATTTGTACTCCAAAAAAAAAAAAAAAAACTGCTTTTGAAATCAAGAGTCCACACTAGGTTTCATGATAAAACTGAGAATATTAACCTCAATTTTAAGTGGTCATCACAACTACTCTCCATAGGACAAGTGGGCAAGACTGGAACTGATACCCAAACTGGGCAGTTGGCATACCTGGCATCTTTAAAAGCACATCCCACTCATGGCCTCTTGGTGGCAGCAGAGTAGCATTTGCATTAACTATAATTGCCAGAGACAAGAATGTCAAGATGGGCCCCAAAGCCTGCTCTGGGGTGCAGAGGTCCAAAACACAGGACTGAAATAAACCTCTGCATCCCACTCTATAGACACAGAAATGTAATCTGAAGTACCTTCCAGGATGCTTGCCGCACAGTAGATGCGCAACAGGTCTGAAGTCAAATACCAACACCGCAAAAAGAAAGGTAGAGATCATAAATCCAATGTGTTGCAAAGGGAAGCGAAGGCTAGCCAGAACCAAAGTTTCAACAGACTTATCTGCATTAGACACTGAGAGAGGAGGTCAGGGAGATAGCTCAGCGGCATCAGCGCCTGCCTGGCAAGGGCAAGGTCCCGAGCTCGATCCCCGGTACCAGGAAAAAAAACAAAATACTGAGACATCAAGAAAGGCACACATAGGGGCCGGCGAGATGGTTCAGTGGTCTAAAGCGCCTGCTTGGAGGGCTCAGGCGACTGCGGGGACTGCGGTTCGATCCCCGGCACCACATGCTGCGCCAGCGCCACCACCAGGGCAGGCTGAGCCAGCCACAAAATGAATAAATAAAGAAACAAACAAACACAACAAGCAAACAAATAAATAAATAAAAATAAAATTTAAAAAAAAAGAAAGGCACACACTTCTACTCTGTACATTATAGGCTATTTCTTTAAAGCCATCTCAGACCATGACCTCTTCACTACTATACTGTATCCCCAAAGAATTCTGTATGTGTCTGACATTTAGTCAGGACAGCATATGTTTTATCCTGGATTGTTAATAAACTATACGACCCAGGCCAGCCAAATAGCTCAGCGGATTAAAGCACCTGCAAGGAGGCACAGGGGTCAGGGTTTCAATCCCCGGGTCTGCCATGCCAGCCCCACCCCTGGGGCTCACTGAGACAGCAATTGAAACTGGGAGTGGTGGCTCGCACCTGTAATCCCAGCTCTTGGGAGACTGTAAATAGGCGGATCACTACAAGTCGGACCTAGTAGTGAGACTCTGAATACTCTGTAGATCCTTCCCTAAAATACAAAATAAATAAATAAATAAAATACACAACCCCATCTGCGGCCCCCTCTGTATTATCCAAGGACACAGTCACACCTGGCAGGCAGCCCCCAGCTTCCTCCTGACACTCACAGGCTGGGAAGCTGGTCTCTGCCCTCCATCTTGCCTACACGTTTTCCTTACCACCTGCTATGGTCTTTGGTCTTCATTTGAAAAAAAAAAAAAAAGTACGAGCTATATTAAAACAGATGCATTTTCCATAAAATGGCACCTCCTTTTTAAAAATAACTTTCAAAATTATAAAGGCTTTGCCCTCCAATTATTTTTTCAACTTTTTCGGAGAACCCACGGATTCTGTATAACGCATCTTTAATCAATCTCAAGACTGAACAGGGTCACAAAGCTTTCAAAGAATTGGGCACTCCTTCTACTGGAGTTTAATTAAATTGCTTCAAGAAAGTCCCTGTTAAATTGGGAGGATCCTTTTACACTGCCCTAAGGTCCTATCGACTGCACGGTGCAACCAGACCACTCACTGCTATAGCAACCTTCCGCAGATAATGGGATCGGTAACTCTAGCCAGTATGTTTTAAAGGCCTATGAATCTTGCTCCGAGGCCCCCGCAAGAGGAAGGATTACCCTTCTAACTCAGACTCACCAAACTTGATAACTTGCATTTTTTTTAATCTCCAAACTATAATGGAACAAGAGATAATCGCTAGTACTTATGTTCGCTAGTGAGATAGCACCAGAAAACAGGTTTTTAAATCAGGGTTAAGTAGCTGTGAGATTAGTATCAATGTCTCATCAAGAAGCAGATTTGCCTTCAAAAGATCTCGACTCTCTGCAGGAGTTTCACCTCTCCTTTCGTAAAATGAGACCGGAGTATACGCACAAGGGGAAGAAGGCCAGGAAGGCCAGCAAGCAGAATCCTCGTCAGGGGCGGGCAGACCCCCAGGCCGCCTCAGCCGGACCCTCAGGCTCACATCCAAGGCCGCCCCTGGCTCAGGTCGGCCTCAAGGTCCCCAGAGCACAGCCAGTGGCGCAGGGCCAGGCCCCACCCGCCCTGAAAATGCTAAACAAACAGACAAACCAACCGATAGATTCGCCATTGCCCCTGTACTCTAAAGCTGAGACCAAGCTGATTTAGGGCCAGTGCTTGTCCCTCTTGCTTGGCACTTACTATATTTCCCCAAAAGTAGGACCTCACTGGGAAAGAAACCCTAGCCCCAAAATAAATCTGTTAGATCATCAGCCAGATGAATTCATTCAATATGTCCTTTGCAACACACAATAGGTGCACTGAATTATAAAACATTACTAATATATAAAATACAAATAAATAAAATATAAATTATTAAAAATTATAAAATCTTGAAATTATTAAATTAAAATTATACAATTACAAAGTATAAATGAATACAGCAGACCTCTCAAAACTCGCAGAGATTACATTTCTAGAGCATCAGAAAATTAGGAAAAACTAATTTCACATATGGTCATACAATGCCTATAAAAACCTACTTTTATAGCTTAAACCCTAAGTATACTATGTCTCCTGCAGCTATTTAATTCAATGTAATAAAATGCTGTATACAGTACTATAATTTAATTTAATAAAAATTTGGTACAGTAGTTCAACCCTCTCCCAAGATGTCTTAAAACTTCTTCTGGTGCTTAAGTTCACTACCCGAAGACTTACAAGGTTCAGAAGGTTTTGGTAGCTAGCATCTTAGCGATCTTAACGCTGTAAGAGGAGCAACATCAATCAAGTGCACCTGAGATAGCTGTACAGCAACCCATTAAGATGCAGGAATGCTGCCGCTTCAGAGATGGGTTACGGCACGGCAGCCAATCATGAAGAAGGAGAATCGAATAACGCTCTTGGATTGGCTACACGCAAAGAAAGCAATTGCTCTGGGCCGGCCAGATAGCTCAGCTGATTAAAGCACCTGCTGAGGCAGATGCAGGGACAGGGGTTCAATCCCCAGCATGCCATGTTAGCCCTGCCCCCGGGGTGTGCTGAGATGGCAACAGAGATGGCATGGTGGCATGTGCCTGTAATCCCGCATTTGGGAAACTGACAAACAGGAAGGTTCACTATGAGTCCGATCTGTGTAGTGAGACCCTGTAGGCCCTGTACTAAGGACATTAAAAAAAAAGAAAGCAATTGCAAAACAAAATCAACCAACCAAACAAACAAAAACTGCAGAGGACACAGTATTTCCAGTTCCCACGAAATTACATGGTCTACCTTGAACAATTAGGTTCTAAGGTAAAATTCACAAGCAACTGAGTCCTCTTTAAGAACTGAGTCTCCACTTTATGAGAGCATACTGTAATATTAATACTAAAATAAATGATGACCTAAATGATAATTCTCTGGAAATACCCAGGCAGGCGCCTTCTGAAGAGTGGTAAATATCTATGTGAACAGTCTGAGCCCAGAGACAACGCACAAATACCACCCCAGATAATGAACGGACGCGGTGGTGTCTAACGTGAATTTTCATAGCTCAGTGCGCTGTGGGCTGTAACAGGCCTACTTAATGGGCTCGTGGGACATAAGGAAGCGTTCTCTGAATTTTTAGAGCCCGTAATGTCTCGCTGCTCGTGTGCGGACCGCCATTCTTAACTGTCATTTTTGCAGTCTCCCGAGTCTTCCACGAATGCTAGCTTTAGTGGGAGCTCGGGAGCCCGGCCTGCAAGAGGGTAAGAGACTCATGGGGCGAAATCCTCCCTGCTACAGCCGCGCTGGCAAAGCGCTCTGAGCAGCTGCGCAGATGCGAAGCACTCATCCAGGGAGAAGCCACTGCTGACAGCAGCGATGGGGGATGGGGCCGGTGGTGCGACCGGAAGTGGAGTCACAGGAAATGCAGGCCGGAACCTCGGGGTTCGGAGGGTTACCAGGCTATTCCAGAACGATGACGTGACTGTGTTGAATGAATATAGGTTTCTATACATGAATAAATGCAGATTGTACATGGAGGAAAATAAAACATTCCCCGAAAATAGAGCCCACTAGCATCTCTTAGAGCAAAAATAATGTATGATTTGGTCCTTTTTTTTTTTTTTTTTAAATATATTTGGTGCAGGGTCTCACTACGCAGCTCAAACTGATAGTGATCCTCCTGTTTTCAGCCTCCCCACCACTGGGATTACAGGTGTGCACCACCACGCCCAGACTCATCAGCTAGCTCAGCAAGCCCAGGGTTGTCGCCAACTAGGCATGTGGTGCCAGGGATAGAGCCCCAGTCCCTGCGTTTGCGCAAGCAGACACTTGGGCAAACGCAGGGACACAGTCCGCTGAGCTGGTATTATGGTATTATTTTGAGGGGAAAAATGGCATTAGGTGCTGAATAAATAGACACTTGTATTCTGGTGGCCCAAAATATCTACATATGACAATACATAGTGGATTGTTAGGTAAACAGCAGATCAGAACAAGAAAGGGCAACTTGTTTCATCTCTGGAATTATTAATTTAAGCACTTCAAATACCAGCACCACTTGATCACAGCTTCCGAACTGCCAGGTGCATTAGACAGGCCGAGGCCCTCAAAGCAAGCCTGCCTTTGGGTACCCAGCCCTGTTGCCTTGGCAACGCCTTCGCCCCTGGGCTACTGCAACAGTTGCTCAGCTGGGGCCAGCCCACCGCTGCCAGGGAGCTGGCATGGCCAAGGGAACAGGCCAGCTGTGAGCAGCATGGCCTGCGTTTACAGCGGGGAAGGATCACACTTACCGAAGGGGAAGCTGGTACACGCACATGATGAGTTACACTTCTTTCTATCCCCCTCCTCTCCCATCCTTCCCGCTCCCTGCGATTCTTGGTTCACTTCTCATTCCAAAAGCTCTATTTCTATTTCTTTATTCCTTTTTTAATCGCTATTCTATCCCTTCCCTGCCCCATGTCTGGTTCCTCTTCCCATTTGAAAAGGAGCTCCCTACTACCTATTGTCTATCTTTATTTTGTTGTTTCTTTATATTTCAGATTTCTTATGTAAGAGAAGACATGCAATAATTAAACTTGTGTGTCTGGTTTATTTCCCTTAACCTCATGGTCCCAAGAAGCATCTGCTGTCCTACAAATGACTTGAATTTACCCTTCTTTATAGCAGAGGAGTCGTCCACTGTGTGTGAGCACATTTTCTTAGCCATCTGTTCATGGACATAGAATGTCACTTTCAAAATGAATTGAGTTGCGCTACTGTAAACATGGGTATGCACGCGTCCCTGTAATACGATGTCTTTGACTCTTTGAGGAAGACACCTAGAGGGAGGATAGCTGGGTCAAATGGAATTTCCAGTTTCAGCTTTCTGAGGACTCCCCATACTCTCTGTAATGGTTGTAGTAGTTTACATTCCCACCAACTATGTCGAAAGGTTCCTTTTCCCCCTGCAGCCACTGCAGCATTTGCTATTCTTTGATTTCTTGATGATAGCCATTCCTTTTAGAGTGAGATGGAATCTCAGGGCTGTACTTTACTTTTCTCCAGTGGCTAGCGCTGTTGAACACTTTTTCACGTAGTTCGTGGTCATTCGTACTTCTTCTGAGAAGTATCTCTTCATTCAGGGAACAAGCACTTTTAATCCAGCAGCTGTTATAATATTTCGAACTTCTGTTCTAACATCCTAATTAATCCTCATCACAAACTCCTGGAATGGTAATGAGAGTTCCCGTTTTGCCTGCCCTGTACGGATACAGATGAGGTGAAATAGCAGGGCGTTTATCTATGGCACTTATCAAAGTGCACCCTACTTCAACCAAGAGACCCTGGAGTCTATCAATTTCACACACTCAGTCTGGCTCACGGAACTAGATGCAGACAAGGATCCCCAAGGGAGAAGAAATTCTAGCCCCAGCAAATCCAAAATGTGGGGGCTGGGATTTGGCTCGGTGGTACACTTGCCTAGCAAGCTGGAAGCCTTGGGTTGGGTCCTTGGCATCAAAAAGAAAAGATATACCTCCCCTAAAATCCAAACTATGCTTTTGGGGACATATCTGCAGTGCACAGTGCCTACACCTCCTGGAGCTGGAGCACGCGCGGAACTCTTCCCCGTGCCCTTTCTCCTCCCTTCTGCTCCAAACCCTGCTCCATCTCGTGGTCCGCTTCCCCTTCCAGAAAGATCACTCTCCCTGCTTCCCATTTTTCATCTTTTATTTTGATCTTTATTTATATTTTGGGCTTTTCTAAGAGAAATCATGCAACAATAATTAAGCTTGTATGCCTGGTTTATTTAACTCAATATTTTAAAATACCTCTTCTATATTTATACTCTGCACTATTTCAGAAAGAACAAAAGGTACCTTTTGAAATACGGTTTTATAATTTAAATTATTTGTAGATTTTTGAGCTGCAAAAGTAAGAGGACTAAGAAAAATCATTAATATGACCAGCATTAAATTTTGTATGTAGGAGGAATATATACTAAAGTATATATATATATATATATATATATACATATATATATATATATATATTTTTTTTTTTTAAACAAACAGTAAATACAGTTCCTTGTTTGTTTTAGTACCGGGGATCAAACTAAGGACCTTGCGCTTGTTAGGCAAGTGCTTATGCTACTGAGCTATATCCCTGGCCCTTTTTTTATGTATTTGGTTTTTGCAGGATCTCACTATTTAGCTCAGATTCATGGTGATCCAGCTCTGGGATTACAGGTTTATGCCACCACACCCAGACTCTGTGGCCTGCTCAGTGTACCCTGGGAGGGGGGCTGGTGCAGTATTTGGTTCCAGGGATTGAACTGTGGTCCCTGCTCTTGCCTAAGTTTGCCTAAGCAGGCACTTTAGTCCACTGAGCTCTCTCATTGGCCACAAAACAGTTTTATTGAGCTCTGAGTCATATACCATACAGTTCTCCCACTGAATGCATACAGTTCTACTGGTTTTAGTCTACCCAGAGATTTGCAACCATTGCCATGGTCAAGTTTACAGTACTGCCCTCACCCCAGCAAGGAAGCCCTCATCTCTGCATACGGTCCCAGCTGTCATCCATCTGCCCAGCCATTCACTTACTTTCTTTTCATGGAACTGCCTGTTCTGGGTATTTTATATAAATGGAATCACAAGGGCTGGCCAGATAGCTCAGTGGATTAAACAGCCTGCTTAGGCAGACGCAGGGACAGGAGTTCGATCCTTGGTGTGCCACTCTGGCACACTGAAAAGGTGATAGAGACTACACATGATGGCATGGACCTGTAATCCCAGCACTTGGGAGGCTGAAAACAGAAGGATGACTATGAGTCCAATCTGTGTAGCGAGGCCCTGTAGACTCCATACTAACTACATTTTTTTAAAAACTGGAATCACAACATGTGGTCTCTTGTCACTGGCTTCCTCCACATAGCATAATGTTTTCAAGGTTCTTGCACTTCACAGTACGGTATTAGTACTTCATTTTTCTCTACTGTCAAATAATATTTCACCATATTGCTCTATAAACACTACATTCTGTTCATTCTTTCCTCAACCAACGGGCTTTTGGGTTATTTCCACTTTCCTCTCTTATGAACAATGCCAGTGAACATGCCTGTGCAAGCCTTTGCACAGGTGTATGCTCCCCTCTCTGAAGTATATACTTAGGAGTGTAACCAGGGGACAGTACGACCACTATGTTTAATATGCTTTCATGAGGATTTTTAACCTCTAGGCACCCTCCCATCATAAAAATCTCAAGAGTAAAGCATTCAGTCATGGGGAGAAAATATAATCTCAGCCCAGAAGTTTGGTTGGAATTATTAATTAAGCAGAAGCTCAACGTCATTATATTTGAAACTGAAGTTTGGACAAAATTTTCCTAACTCATTGCTTGAAAAGGATGAGGCAAGTCATCTTGCAAACATGTGAGCAAAATTCAAAATTTTTTTAGGTTTTATTCTATGTTAATTCTTCAAACTGAGACTGTATTGCAGGAAACAGGCCACACACCTTACATTTGCAAGGTAAGTTCATTTCTATGCCATTAGAATCGTTAGCTGAGTTGAAGATTCGTCTCTCTCTGCAGTCTGTCCATTTGGCCCAACTGGAGGTCAGGTCTACCTCAGATTCCATCCAGATTCTCAGCATCAAGGTGAGCTCTGAAGAACTCCGATCTCCGGTATAGTTTTTGTGGGGTTTTTTGTCCCCCACCCCTCCAGGGATCAAACTCAGGACCTTGTGATCACACAAGTGGTTCAGACAATCTCTGAGGCTCTTGTCAGCTGAAACCATGATCCTTCAATTCTACACTAAGCAAGAGGGCAAGGAACAGAATTTTTATTTGTGTGTGTGAAACACTGACATTATAATAATAGACAAACTGAATGTCCTATCAGCTGAATATCTTATCTGCGGTCCTTTAACAATGAAAGTTGTTTTTGTTTTGTTATTTCAAAGAAAGATTAGCAAAACCAGTCTGTAAAGAAAGTTCAGAAATGTTTGAACCGCTCTGCAAAATGAAACGACAAACTACAAACCATTTCCTGGAACTTGGAGCTATGCTCTCTGTGCATGGTGTTAAATTTTTACTTTAAATCTGTTTTAGTTGACACAGAATTGTACATACTGTAGAGATTATTTGATTCATGTAGACAATGCGCAATGATCAGCTTAGGAAATTAGTGTTTCCAGAATTTGGTTTTGGAGCCTACTAATTCTCTTTGTAAAATATATGTTATAAACTGTTGTCAGGGGGATCTGGGGAGATGGCTCTGTGGAATAAGTGATTGCCTGGCAAGCACAAGGTCCTGAGTTTGATCCCTGGTACCACCAAAAATAAATAATAAAATAAAATAAATTGTTATCCGCCTGCTGTCCTGCCAAACAGGAGAATTTATTCCTCCTGTGTAACTGTGTGTGGACACCCAATACCCAGTTGTCTTCTTGTCCCCTTTCTAACCTTTTATAATTGCTATTTGACCCTCTTTTTCTAGGAAATGAACTTTTTTTCACTTCCACTTCTGAGAACATGCATTACTTATTTTTTTTAATGCCTGACTATTAAAATTATGTTGAAAATGTTAAAATCCCATGCCCAGACCTTAACTATAGATTCCCAGCTAAGAGTAGGACACGGTGTGGTCACTAACCCAGTGACCATCCCACAGAAAAGACTCCTGACTGCTACCTCATTCCTCAAAACTCGGCCCGGCTTCCCTGGCACAAAGGACTTATTACTTTGATCAAATATTTGAAGCACATGTAACAGTTTTTAAAAGCCTTATGTTAAAAGGATTTCAAGTGCAAAAATTGGGGAAGGCAATTGCTTGTGGATAAAGAGTCCTTTTGTCTTCCTAATGTAACAAAGGAAATAATCAAACAAGGAGAATTCACCTGGCAGCGAACACACACACACACACCAGCATCTCACGCACCGGAGGGGATGGGGAGTGCCACGCCCCATCCAAAGAATTTCCACAGGAAAAATCTGCTCACCTCTAGTCACCACGCTAAGAATGGCTCTGTCCCGGAGTCTGAAAACACAGACATTTGCCATAAACTCACTGCGAGCCGTTGTCAGAGTTTGCTGCTGTCAGAACGCCCACCTTGAGCTACACACCGTCCGGATTTGATAGTGGAAAGAGACTCAGGCCACCTTTTTGCGTTTCAGTCTTTCTGAGAGGCACCGGAAGACACTCCCAGCTCTACCCCACCTCTCGCACCGCGGTGACTGGCACAGTGCTGCGAAGCCAGTGCATGGCAGGGCTGGTGGTTTTAGCACGGTCTGCTTGTCGCTGGCAGGCATGTGTCATCAAGACAAGTCCGTGCGTGTGGGTCACAGAGCTTCCAGTCAGAAAGACCTGGGACAGATTACCATTTGGAAAAGAGCTCATGTCCGGGCAGTGATCCCGCTGTTTGCATCTCTTCCGTGACCAAAGCGCTGGAGAAAAACTACAGCAGCAGCCTTAGCGCTCAGCTGGCAGATCTCGTCCATTGCACAGAGACAGTTAGCAGGAGGCGGACTCTTCACCTGACTTCTGTCGCGGGGCAAGCTGAGTCACCTTGGGCAAGTTATATAACCTCTCCGTGGCGCCACCTCCTCATGCACAAAGCGCGAGAGGTTGCTCCCTGGCCCCCTGTCCTTCCGCGCAATGACTGGCTTGCGTGGTACACGAGTGCGCATGCGTCATTCAGCTGGCACGGAAGGCCGCCACCTTTGGGACCACCTTGGTTGGTCCCAAAGAACCAAGGATGTGGCAGGCTGTGTGGGAGGCACGGACGGTCCTGAGGATTCAAGAGGACCATGAGCAGCTCGCACAACACTTCCCTGGGCGCTTTCCAGGGTGACGTAACGGTCCCGATGAGAACCCAGGTTACAGTGCAAACGGAGGAAATCAGGTCCAGAGAGGAGGCCAGGAAAGAGCAGCAGCAGCGCCAGGCTTCCACAGGCCACTTCCGTGACAGCTTCGCAAAAGCGATTATTCTTTTCAGTCAGTTAAACAGGAGAGCAGATACTTTCAACAAGATTACACAGGTTTCCTGATTGTCGCTTGACCTACTAGAACCTACAAAATATTAAATACATTCTGGGTCCTAAATATTTATTTTTCAGGATATTATCTAAAGCCGGTATTCTGGATAATGTTCGTTAGGAAATCTGAGTGAGATCAAATAACAATAAGAAAGTAAGAATTAAAATGGAGCCCATTTGTAGATTCCTAAATACTAATAATTAGTTTATTAATTCAGCACATGGAGAGCAAGGTGACTAGGGTGATTTAGTACATTCGAAGTACATTTCTATTATTCTGGGAGTGGGGCTGGGGACATAGCTCAGTAGAATAAGTGCTTGCCTGGCAAGCGCAGGGTCTTGAGTTCAATCCCTGGTACTGTCCAAGAAAAAAGTCATGAACCTATTATTCTGGGAGTGCTATTTTAATCGTGAAATTATGAAAGTCAAAGTGGCTCTCAGGAATAATAATAATTTTTTAAAAACCTTTACCACACTCGCAAAGACAGCAGAGCTAGCTCCCAGACTAAAAAAGTTACTACGGGGCTTTAATCTAGGCCAGCTACAGATACAAGCTTAGAGCCTCCATCTCTACCCATCAGGCCAGAGGGGAAAAAAAGCACAATCTATTTAAAAACAAAAACAAAAAAACCCTCTCAGCATATCTCCAGGGGAAAGTTCATTTTAGGACTTAGGGGTAGAGAGGAGAAACCAACGCCGAAAATGCTTTGTCCTTCCTTGTGGGTCTCCAGGCTCCTGCGAGGACAAAGCCCCACCAAGTACAGCGCTTCAGCTGACCACTGCCCTCTGCTGGACTATGCGCGCAGCGCCGCTTCTAATATTCTTCGGAGGGGAGGCAAACATGAAAGCTCAGCGCATGCACCTATGAGCGTCTACACGGCGTTCACAGAAAGCACTTGCAGCTTGGGGACTTCGATATTTATCCAGATCCTTTGATTTTGGTTGGCGTCCCTCGGCTGCCCCCACAGACCCATCAAAGTCAACCCGTTTACACGTGAACACATTTCTCGAATAATCCTGGGTCCAGCGACACCGCCCTGCAGTCCCACCCACGGACACCCCCAGGAGTGGAGGAGCCACTCTTCTCCCTCTCCATTGGCTCCCAGTCAGACCCTGCAGCTTCGGGGCAGCACTCACCACCCCAGCCCCACCCAGCGCGGTGGTGCAGCCTCTCTGCTGCCACAGGGTCTGCAGCGCACTGGCCGACCCTCTGCCTTCCCATTGTCCTCTCAGATCCATCCTCTATGCTCTCACCAGAGCAACCCTTGGAAATCATAATCTCCTCATTTTACAGAGCTCCCAGGGCTGGGTGGGGCGCGTCTAGCTCCTCACCTCAGGACAAATGCTGCCAATCGGCCCACCTCTTACATCTGATTTTCTAATAGCACCACCACTGCAGGTACCCACATGTGTGTGCACATACATGCATGCACATGCACCTGCACACACACATACACATACACACACTTCAAAGACAGAAAAATGACCTGTTGCCCCAGGCTTCATAATACATCATCTAGTTCAGGACTCTAGGTTACAAGTACTGCTACTATGTGAAGTCCCCTTCTCCCCATCAGCTCACATCTCTAAGTCACCTCCTCCAAGAAGCCTTCTCAGACCCCTCCTCTACCAAGTTCAAAACCTGCTCACCCTGGGACTTGCAAATGATACCCGGAGCATTAATCAGACTCTACTGGAAGAGCTTATTGCTTTGCCTCAACCCCAAACCATGAGCTCTCTGGGCAAAAAAAAAAACGGGAATTCTGATATGTAAAACAGCAAACAACTGACGGAAGGGCAGAGTGAATTAATTTTGAAACAAGAACCATCTGTGTATCCGGAGAGTACTCGGAATACTAGGAATGTAAGGGCCTGGCCCAGCTTTGGCAAACGCAATCAGTGAACCCCAGCTGAATGAGCCGTGGAGACAGTTGCAGGCTACGTCTGGAGTTGCCATGGGAAGCGTATCCCACGACCCCAGAGCTAGCCTCTGAGCCCTCGGTTCCTGCTGCTTCACCGCGCATCAACAGACTAGCTGTCCGGCTAGTCCTGGTACCACTGGGCAACAGTGGGGCCTCGGCATGCTTACCTTCTTTAGTTTCTGCAGCTCTGCAGGGCATGGTTGGCCTTTCTTCTGGCTTGGTGTCTTGCTCAAGAGCCTGAGAAATGAGAAAGGAAAAAAAAAATCACCAAAAACCATCTGACGCTAGAGATACCCAACAAAAGATGAAAATCATAGTCACTGACCTCACAGCTGGAAAGGTTAGAAAGAAAGGAGTGGTTAAAAGCTTTTGGAAGAACACAGAGCCACTGCTCTGGGATAATGGAGACAGAAGGCAGGAGAAATCTAGAAGCAGAGGCCAAAACTCTTCCTTGGTTGCTTCTGCAGATCATGAAAATTCTCAAGAACAGCATGTTTAAGCCAGAAAGAGAATCCCAAGATGAGAAAAAAGGTTCACTGGTTCATTTACGTAGAGCATCTCATACCATAATCAAAGATACAACCATGACAGAGGATGGGGTAAGAAGTGAACTGGGACCAGGAGGAGGATCCAGGGGAACCATGGGCCTGGAACTACGAGCTGGAACACACTGCCACAGACATTCCAGGCTGAGGCTAAGTGAACCTTCTTCAGGCCAGAGTGTTCTGCCCTCTGAGACCATCCTTTCCAACAGATTGCCCACAGCCAGCAAAAATGTGAAGAAACACAGAATAATGTGTTGATGTGCCAGCCCAAGAGTGTATGGACGCATGTTCCCAAATAAACCTTCAGCCCTTCTGGGGCAGGTAACCACGCAACTAACACAGAGCCTGCCTGACTCCTTCCTGGAAGGTTCTCAAGCTCAGAGGAGCAAGTGTTCTACTCTTCTCCCGTCTCAGTATAACATCATGAGGCCCAGTGCACAAAGAACATGAAAATATGCACACACATTACTGAATCACAAAGGCCCAGGGAGTCTTTCAACTATTCTTCTACATACAGCAGCAACATATTTCCATCAGCATATTTTACAAATGGACTTCTCCTGCATCCTATGGGTCATGATTCTGTCTGCTTCTACAGGATGGATATCAAGGAAATAGCAGTAGCTCAGTCCCATAAGTGACACCTGGCCACTAGTAAGTGTCATGGATACTGTCCATGTACATGACATACTAGAACTTCGTGTAATATCCTATCCCAAACTGTTAGAAGTTCTGGTCATATATTTGCCTTTTCAGCATTTATGTTATGCTTTATTCTTAGTAATTCTTTACTACCACAGAAACTTTTCCTTAGTTGATATCTTTGTATATATTAACCTATTCAAATACTAGGTGAGTACTCTGAATTGATTACAGATTCATACATATGATTCACAACATTCTGGCCTCTAAGTTGACTCATGATTTGAATTTTGTAATACTGTTTTGAAATATTGGATTTTAATTAATATTTAATTAATTTTCTGAATATTATTTAATTATACTTTCTATTTTATGATTCATACTGTATCTCTGACTTGTAATCTACTTATATGACATGGTATGATATTTTCTTCTAGTATTAGAAACTTTAAAAAGAATATATTATATGTATATATGTATGTATGTATATACAAGAGAGGTAGGATAGATATACAGCTACTTTGTCTTAGTTCATTGAGAATAAAAGTTTGTAGTAATATTGTTTAGACAAGATACCAGGTCTGCACCTTTTCCTCTGAATAACTACTACAAAGACAACAATATGCATGGTATTAATTATTGTAACCATCCTATGAACTTGTTTTGAAACTGTTTAATTGCTATTTTATCTTTTTTCTCATTAAAATGAATAAAAAATATAGAAATAAAATTAGAAAAACAAAGGCCCAGGGAGCACAAAGTGCCTAGTCATCCAGCCTCAGGGGTCATTAACTTTCTCAGTCCTTGCTGGACACAGAACTCCCTCTTCCAGGGCCCTGGGCATTGGAACATGAATCAGAATAGGTCTGTAGTGGGACAGCAACAGCACAACTGGCCCCGGAACAAGATCACCACACAGGCTCACAGCTGGAGACAACCACGTGCCCCTGCAGGTTTACCTGAGTCAGCTTTGACCTTGAACCCCTTGTCTTCTAATGAGGCAAATGGTAAGCTTACATTTAAAAGGAGGCATCAAACAATGCTAGCTTCTTATCAAAACAAAACTTGGAATGAAATATTATCTTGTTGTTAAACGAGGTGTATGAAAACTTAATTCCTACCATCTAATAGTTCAGGATGCAACTTTAGAACATTTAAATGTCTTAGTTGTCTTGCTCATTTCAACCCAGTTCTACAACTAAATTATCAGGATTCTGATTAATAGAAATGCTTGCTTATGAGGGAAGAATTAAATTCAAAGATATGGACAATTTTGTCCATTCACAGGTGCAGGTAGCTCTTAGAAGAACACGTGTGTACCATATACAAAGCCCTGGGTTAAATCTCAGCACCAGAAAGAAAAAAAAAGTTTTCCTTATTCTTTAATTTCTTAATAACTATCTTTACCATCTGGATATTCAGCATCAGACTGTCATTTTAATCTTCAATATTTGCTATTAGTTGCAGCACGCACCATTGTCAATTGAGATACGGAGTAAAAGTAAACCTTTGCCAAGTGTGACTTCTGAAGGGGATCACGGGCATAGCTTGGGACAGCAAGGCCAGCACAGAATTCTACAGTAAGGCTTCCCCGCCGTGGGTCTACAAGGCCTCAGCTAACCCAGCAGTACTTGCACCCAACATCACACATCTCATGAAGGGAACCGAGCTTCCAGAAGCACCGATCAGCCCCTCCAATCACCACCTACAGCTGTCACCTACAAATGAACTTTTAGACATGCAAGACTCAATAAAGTATGAATATTGCCTGTACCTAATCTGTGTATCATCTCATCACATCTGTCATCTGCTGTTGTAAAGCTTTCGTGTACACAACCCATCTAGTAATTCCCACTTGCTTATGTTTAAAATAACACCTCACCAAGCAAGAGGTACCATAAACAATTGTAAGCTCAAGAAAAGCCTAGAATTGTTTTGTCAGGCCAGTAAGGATGAATGACCCGGATGTCAGGAAGAATCTCAACTATTTCCTTCCCTCCTGTGGGCCCTGCTTACTTGCTTACTGCCCCACCATACACCTCTAGGTAGAGAGGAAGAGGAGAGCTGAAATGGAACACGATTGCATCTTAACTGCTACATTTATCAAGTGCTTGTTTTTAGTCATGTTTGTTTGTTTGTTTGCTTATTTGTTTGTTTGTTTTAAAGGAGGACAGGTTTGTTTAGCTCACAGTTCATACTGGTTTCAGTCCAGAGCTGGCAGGCTCCAAGGCAGAGTGCCACACAGCGGAGGGGCAGCGCAGAGGAGAAAAACAGCTCACTGTAGGAAAATACAGCGGTGGCAACCAGGGGGAGCTAATCAAGTGTTTCTAAGGAAAAGAGAAGAAATGAAATCCTCAGAGAATGTGGAGAACCGCCTGCATTGGCCTTCAGTGTTGTGCACTCTGCTATGACCCATCATGGAGGATCTAGGTTTATTTGCCAGAAATGTACCCCAGAAGTCATCAGCACTATTTCAAAGGGGTACAAGAGACGTCACCAACCCAGACCCAGCAGTGGGAGGCTCTGGTAATGAAGAGAATGCGCCATGAGCGCTGTGTGTTCACACAGAGCGGGCTGCTGTCCTCCGTGCAGTCGCCGAGTGCCATTCTGCTGTGTGTCTCTTCTGAGGATGCTCACATTCCTGGGCTCTGGCCCTTGGGGCTTCAGGGCACAGAGCTCAGCCTGAGAACTCCACACAGCAAAGCCAGCGTCGGCCAGGTCAGACCAACCAGCACCTGGCGCTCCTGTGAAAACCACAGCAACAGCTGAAGAGCGAGGGTCTCCCGCCTCCCACGCTGAGCCCTGCATCCTTTGGCAAGTGCTCATTTGCATGTTGAGTTCCTCGAACTCAACAGAGTGGTAGAACACACTCAGAAGAACGTGTTTTAATTGTTTAAATAAAATTCTATATGGAATAAGCAATAATAACATTTAATATGTAATATTTTTCACTGAATTTTAATTATATGACACAAGCACACAAAGACCAAAACTGTGACAAATGACATTATCTATTTTCTAAACTAGCTTTTTTATCTATTTTAAAGTTTATACAGCCAGAAAGATTATACCTTGGTAATAGATATATCTTAAAACCCAGGAGGAAAAGGGGGGTGGGGGAGGGTGGCTGGCCAGATAGCTCAGTGGACTAAAGCACCTGCTTAGGCAGAGCACAGCAGCTGGGGTTTGATCCCCAGCCTGTCATGCTGGCCCCATCCCTGGGGCTGGCCTGAGAAGGTCACTGAGACTGGGTGTGGTGGTGCCCGCCTATAATCCCAGCATTTGGGAGGCTGAAAGCAGGAGGATCACTACGAGTCTGATCTACCTAGTGAGACCCTGTACTAAATACATTTAAAAAAAAAAAAAAAAAAAAAGGAGGCCATAGATCTGACCTAGTGTAACTAGCAATTGGATTAGACCTTCTCATGCTGGTCTACTGGACCAGCCCAGGCTCTCTCATCCGAAATAACACTTTGCTTAATAATAATTCAAATGTGTAAGTATTCTTTATATTCTTTCAGAGTATACAATAGAATAATAATAATAGCAACAATAAGAATGAAGATGGAACACTTTAACCCCAAGCTGGGCACGCTACAGTAGCCCTCAGCGCTGGAAAGGGTCATGGTAGAAGGGGATGCTGGGTTCTTGTCTGTTCTTACATGTACACAGGGACAAAGGCTTGACTTCAGGGACCACAGATACAGCTCAGGGGCATAGGCGCCTGCCTGGCAAGTGCAGGGTTCTGAGTTTGAACCCTGATACCAGAAAAGAATAAAGAAAACTTAACTGCCTCTAAACCATAGTACGAAAGCTCAAGATATTATACATAGCCCTAAATGCAACTGCTTTTGATAAAAATTATAATATAGTCAAGTATTACAAATAAATGCAGAGAAAATATCAAGTATGAGAATGTTAAAATCCAACCATGGGTAGGGCCAGCTCAGAAAAATACAACAATTAAATTATTATACAAAGAATTTTCTTACTGTCAGCATATATAGTAATCTTCATTTCACATCTAACAGTTTTCAATTTCATGTCCCCAGGGATTCATTGGATTAGAACCGTGCTCCCGCCAACAAGCCCTGCTTCCGGGACGGTGAGCACAGCGAGCACTCTCTCCAGAGGTATGTGTGTCAGAAAAAGTAACAGCACAAACCTTAACAAGAAAGGCTCTGTCCCAAAAGTATTTTCGGAAGAGCTTAATGTCTGCGTCCAGCAGGTGCCCAGCCGTGTGGTTCAGCGTCAGAGTCAGCGTGTCTGACGAGTGAACGTACTGCAGAGAGGCGTCCTCACTCAGCCTGGCGCGGGAGCAGCCTGCAGAACGCGGGCCCTGGAAACTGAAATGTCACAGGTCATAACCTGCATCCGACTCCAGCAGCCCCACCCCCAGGATCCCAGGACCCTTTCCCCGAGGCAGGACGAACCCAGCTGGTAAACGATCCCAGAAAGTCACCTCCATGCAACAGATGCATAAGATCATATAAACAGATATATAAAAGCCATCTCATTTTTTTCCACCTAGGAAAACCTCTTAATGAAAAGAATTTGAATACCCATATACTTTCAAGATTTCTGTGAAAAATGAAAGGGGATGGCTTTCAAATAAAGGAATTTACCTCAATATTTCATTTTCCTTTTAATCTGAAAAGATGCTTCTCCCTTTAACAGGGCCACATGTAGAGCAAATTAGCAGGCAGCCCGTGGTTTATTAGGCGATTACAGTGGAAAACAGATCTGATCTCTAGGGAGGCAGTGAGGTTTGGCTGTTACAAACAAGTAAGACAGTCATAACACACTGGACCACTGTTGCAAATCCCTTTCTCATGCAAATTCACACATGCATAAATTTGATCATGTGTTTTTATGAATACACTGATTAACAAAGGAACGATATCCCCAAACTAAATTCTTGAATGGAATCTTATTTTCTGTTCTGTCTTGGCTAAGAACAATCGCATACTTATTAGCTACATGTAGGCTTTGCAGTTAGTAATACAATATTCTAGATGGTTTATAGCAACAGTAAGGATGTTCCCTGATGCCTCAGGGGAAAAAATATTAATATGCAGCCTGTTGTCGCATCCCAGCAGATTGTTCCCAGATTCTTTAATTCATAGACCAGCTCTATGCCTGTTTCCTCTTTTAACATGATCGCCTTTTGTTAATGAGAGCTTGCTTTCCAAAAATGCTATACACTCCCTGACTTATGAGGCCTTGACTGCTAATTTTTCAACTTAGCCATGGTGCAAAAAGTATATGCATGCATTAGAAATAATCTCACTGCACATTATGAGAGCTGACTCTTTTCCCAAGCTAGTAACTCTGGGTGGTGGCAGGGTGCCACAGCTCCCAGTCAGCAGCGTGATCCCAGAGGACCCTGCTCGGCAGGTGAGGTGTGGGACATGCATTTTCCACATGAGACTCTTCATCTTACAATGGGTTCATGGAGGACGTAACCTCATCCTGAGGTGAGGAGCGTCTGGAATCCTTTGGAATAAATATTATCTCCATCAAGCAGAGTGATAAAAAGGGATCTGGAAAGAGCAGTCATACGCTCCCAAAACTCCTCAAAATAACTGTGGTAAGAATTCCAGAATACTCTAGAAACAAATTCTCCATGCCATCAAGGCACTGAAGTGAATGCACTTTGAGCCTCAGCAGTAAGATGATTGCTATTAATTAAAATGTGGATGCTTTATTATGTGATCAGAATTGAGTTTACAGTCTAGTTTTAATCGATATGTGCATGCTTTTATGAAACTTGTAAACCTTAAAAAACATAATACCTCCTGATCTCACAAAGAGTAAAAAGATGCAAAACTACTAACATATGAAGAAGTCATATGCCAAGACCTCAAGGGAACCCTGAACTACCCATGATGACTAAGTCAAAAGACACATTCTTGTCCACTCCTTTCTAGTCAGCAAAGTGAGTTCTTGTTAAACCAAAGGCAAATTCCCTGTAAATAGGCTTGTCTCTTGGTTGATAGGCATTTGACCAAATAAGAAAAGCTTTTACAAACCTCTCGTTATGGTTTGTGCATAGGTGTCCCCCCAAAGCCTCATGCAGTTATAGGGTGGCTTCTAGAATTCATAATTGATTATTGTGGAAATGGGTGCTGTACCTGCCCTGGGGCAGGTGATTTGCATTTCAATGGAAGGAAGGAAGAGAGGTTAGCTGCTTGAACAGCTAGCTCTCTCTCAGCTCTTGCTCTTAGCCCACCACCGTTGTGCCTCTCTGCTTTGGAGCCAGCTGAATATGGACTGAAACCTCCAGTAACTGTGAGCTAAATAAACCTTTCCTTCCCTCATTTTGAGTGTTGGGTGTTCGTCCCAGCAATGAGAGAAAAATAACTAAAATACCTCTGATCTGTACTCCAATGTCCACTCATACACTGTATAACCATGAATTACAGTGAGTGCCACTGGCCAAGGAAGAAAAGCCAGCCTATTACGACATATCACATAATGATATTCCAATAAAATGCTTAACATTTACATGGCACTTCAAGTCTTTAATGAACCTTGCCATTTATATTTTTCATTATATCATCTATTAAAAGAATAAAATCACTATATATAAATCCTCTTTACATAAGTTAAGAACAATGATCTATCTGAACTAGCAATAAACAGCAGGCTCACTGTTAATTAAAAGTAGTGACACCATCATCAACACAGAGAACTTTATAGTCAGGTAATTATTTCCTTTCCTTTATTTCATTAGGCCCTAAATAGCACCAGAGTTAGTCTTTTTTCTTTTTTTAAAGTATTTTATACAGGGTCACACTGTGCAGCTCAGACTCCTAGTGATCCTCCTGTTTTCAGCCTCCCCAGCACTGAGATCACAGGCATGTGCCACCACGCCTGGACTTGGTTGCAGGCTCAGAGCACAGGGTGGGGGCTAGGGGGGCAGGCACAGCATTTGGTACTGGGGATTGGACCCTGGTCCCTGCATTTGCCTAAGCAGGCACTTAGTCTGCTGAGCTATTTCACCTGCCTTTGTCTATCATTTATTAATTCAAGAAAAATCTATACTCTTTCAATAAAATTACAGGCTGGACACTATATTAAAAGAGATTACAGTGGGTAAAACAAAAATGACCCAACTTCTCAAACGATTTAAGAGGCAAGAATATACAAAACAACTGGTACAATCTATAATTACAAATTACTATTAATATTATAGATTAATCATAATCATGTAACATTGTAACAGAGTCAGCCTCTCTGAAAAAGTGACATTTAAACTGAAATTTCATAGATACATGGGGGTTAGGCTATAGCTTTCACAGTTTTTTTTTTTTTAATTATCTCCCATAGAGCCTTTTAAGCCCTTTTTTTCTTTTTTGTTTTCGTATTTAGTGCAGAATCTATAGGGCCTACAAGGTCTCACTACAGAGATCTGACTCATACCGATTCTCCTGATTTCAGCTCTCCAAACTCTGGGATTACAGGTACAGGCCACCATGACCAGTCTTAATCGCCCTCTCAGCATGCCCTGAGGCAGGGCCAGTGTGGCAGGCAGATGATCAAACCTCTAACCCCTGCATCTACCTAAGCAGGAGCTTTAATCCACTGAGCTATCTGGCCAGTCCATTTTTTTTTCCTGTTTTTCTCCACAGAAATATTAATATCAAATACATTCACTTATGGGGCTGGAGAGATAGCTCAGCAGCCTAAGAGCCTACTTGGTAAGCACAAGATCCAGAGTTCAATCCCTGGTACCAAAAAAAAAAAAAAAAAAAGAAAAAAAAATCTGCTTATGTAATTAATGTTCTTTATATAAAAGAACAGTAAAAAATAAATACACATGACCGCATCAGCATAAGGCTTGGTTATTTCCCTCTTTCCATAATGCTAGCAGACTTTACAGAAACAGGTGAAAAGGAAACCACCAGGCAGCCGAACTCACTTTGCGATCTCTTCTGCAAGCTTGGCGTGTCCACCCTGTGAAGCTAAGTCTAGTGGAGTGGCACCCTCTTCGTTGGGTAACGCTGAGGCCTGGACACCCCCAGGGAGGCACAAGAGGAAGTGAGAAAGCTTGGCCAGCCCCCATCTCACAGCCAGGTGTAGGAGAGACTCTCTGTGCAGGGATGCTGTAGAGAAAGAAAAACGGGGCTGTTAGTTCCTCCATTTCCCAAGTTTTCTCCAAAGGATGATGTATTTAGACATTAAAAAAAAAAAAAAGGTCAAAGCTAGAAGAAACTATGAAAAGCATCTGATCCCAACACTTCACTCTGCAAATGTGAAGAGGTTCAAGGATTTGTCCAAGGTCAGAAAGCGGGAAGATGCCAAAGGCAGATCCACTCTTCCCTGGGGTGATAACCTTGGCACCCACAGTACCACACACTGCATCAACTGACCCAGAACATGCAACAGTGGAAAGCAGGCTCTGGGGAAGATCATCATTTCGAAATAAATACTTGTTATTTTCCAAAGGTACCCTTTAGTGAGAATCTCCTACACTATCAGGGCACGATTGAAGGCCATGATTCCTCCCCTAAAGAGCAACAGGCTTTATATGTCCAGAAACCTTGAGACCACGGTCTTTGTCCACTACTTCACAGTAGTGCTTGCACCCATCTATTAGATCCTAGTGGTTACTTCAATATTGCCAAAGCCACTTTGGTGCTTTGGAGCAAGTTAGGCCCGGACCTCTGTTAGTGCCCTAGACAAAAGGCTCTCTGTTGACCTCTGTCTTGGTTTGCATCATGATGTTTGCTGTTCTACTTTATGGGTGTCTCCTAATTTGATCACCTCACAGGCTGATGGATCCTTGGGGTTTTTATTCCTAGCATAGCATCTGATAAACTTAAGTCACTCAATATCTGTAGAGTTGTATGGGGTCAGCTGTTAAAATCCTAACTACCTGCATATGTTTCTATCTATCGTTGTAGGCAGCTGAATTAGATAGAAATACTATAGGCAGTAAGGGCCAGGCCCTCAAGGAGACAAGATGGAAGACAAGGTGACTCTACAGCTTTACAAGAGGCGGTCACCCCTGCTGTGGGCCAGACCTCAAGACAAAAGGAAGAAACAAATGTAGCCACATACTTCCCTAGGAATGTGCATCAGGGATTAGTATTCTAAATAGCTATCAATCACCTTAAGAGCCTAAATGAGCCAGTAACCCAACCCCCAATAGGAAGAGACCCTGTTCCTATTGAAGCCTGCTTGCTACGTGAGTCCCTTCCCCATTTGGTATTGGCTTTAATCAATTTTACCTGAGCAATGGTGCTTGTAACTTCATTGGTTGACCATAGTTTTGTCCCTCCTCATGTCCACCTAAGGGAGTTCCCATGGTTTTCACCTTAGACCCACTTCACTGCATGGTTTTCCTCTATAAAAGACCCTGAAAGAGACAGCTTTCCTGGGGACCACCCACTCGGGACCTCTTTCGGGCAGGAGCTTTCTTTCCCTCAATAAATATAGTCTGCTCATTACCTCCCTTTGTTCCTAAAATTCATTCTTTGGTTTTGAAGAACACGAACTCATCCCAGGTACTTTTCAGGCTGGAAGATCAGTTTTCCCTATATCATTTGGAGGTTCCCTATATCATTTGGAGGTCATCCACCCGAGATCAGTTTTTACACTGTATCACTATTACCTAATTTGAATGAAGCATATACACCTGTATTCCTGCTGTAGCAGCTGCAGCTGAGAACACAGCTGGGCCATGACAGCCACCATGTTGTAAACAGGTAAAGCAGTAAATCTGCCTCCATTACAGAAGCGAGGTGCATGCCGGTAGTCCCCACACTTAGGAGGCTGGGGTTGGAGGATCGCCTGACCCTAGAAGGTCAAGGTTAGCCTGGGCAGCAGAGCAAAGCACCTTCTTAAAAAAAAAAATAAGTAAATAAGTAACAGACCAATTCATTGCACATTATTGGCATGCCTACAACAAGCCTCCTGTTAACAGTCCAAATGTGAAAATCTCAGCCTTGGAAATGTGCTATAAGGAACATGCACGAAAACATGAGGCACAGCTCCAGCAAAGTCATGCTCTTGAGCCCAGAGAGCTGTGTCACAGTAGTGAAAGGGCTGAGAGGGGCAGGACCTTGTCTTCTATCCTGTGATGTCTCCAGGGTGAACACAGTGCCAGGTCTAGCTATTCAACAAATATTTGCTTATTGGGTAAATGAATGAATAACAATGGTTCTCTCCTTGGTGAATTCCTATGTAAGTTAGCTCTTAGCACTTGGTCGCAGCTGCTGCATGGAGGAACTGTCATTCTTAGACTTGCCTCAGGCACCTCCTGAGTGAAATCTGAAAACAGAAACAAGAGTCTCCCCTATGTTGCTACCTGCATTAATGTGACTGTAGACGCCTAACTTTACAATTCCCAGACATTCTTGCCCAGGCAAATGAGTGACTGTTCACTACAGGAGCTGCCCTCAAGACTCATTCACTCTTCAGCAGGAACCATCAGCAGACAGGGTTGAAGACCCAAGACCAACTATAAATACACTCTAATCCTTACCCAAGTCTAACAGCTCCCCTGGATGCCTGCCATGCCCCCCCACCACCACACCTGGGTTGAGAGGTGAGGTGAACCTTTGGAGAGGTTCTCATTGAACCAAACTTCAGATTCTCAATATATTCCAGCCTTGCCTCCTTCTCCTCTCACCACACACACACACACACACACACACACATTGGGAGACTCTTGGGTGTCTGTGTCCCCCTTCCCGTGGCAAATGGTGATCTTATCCAGAAACTTTTCTAATTGAAAAACATTAGGAAGAAATACTCTACTGCACAAGAACATCAAGAACACCAAAGAAAGATGCTTTTGGGTTTTACTGCTTTTCCTGTATTTAGATCAATAAATGCAAGGCTGTAGGTTTCAAGTATGTAAATGAGTCTATCATTGCAAAATGGTAAGTTTTCTGAATATTTGTGCCATCATATATCTGTGTGACATGGCACAGACCCTCCCAGTAAAATAACATCCCAAGTGTCAAAACATCTACAAACAGACAAGGCAACAGCACACTGCCATCAGGCGTGTATGTGACACACTAGACACTTTCATCTTTAAAAACAAATCAAAAGAGCTGAGCTGGCTATTAAAGAACTAATCTGGATTATATCCTTAAATTTTCGACCATCATTCTCATTTGATTAGGAAGTAGAATTTCTTCTGCTTGGCAGATGCCCACTAGGGACTGTTGGACCACACTGGCATTTTTTCTTGCTTTTAAAATACTAGCCAGGAAGAGACTGATATAGGGGAATGAAATTCCTAACAAGAAAGATACCTGGAATGAGTGTGTGTTCACTAAACCTGAAGAATGAATTTTAGGAACAATGAAGGTAATAAGCAGGATAGATTCACTGGGGGAAAGAAAGCTTCTGTCCCAGAGGGGACCAGAGTGGGTTGCCAAGGAATCTGCCCTTTCTAGGGAGTTTTATAAAACAAAACCACAAGGGGAGGTTGGTCTAAGGTGGAAAACAACATGCACAGGAGGCGGGACAAAAGAATGGTTAACACATGCACACACAACACACACACAACACACACACACACACACACACACACACCGGGAGACTCTTGGGAGCCTGTGTTCCCCCTTAGACCTGCCTCAGGCACAAATAAGATGGCACAAATATTCAGAAAACTTATCATTTTGCAATGATAGACTCATTTACATACTTGAAACCTTCAGCCTTGCATTTATTGATCTGAATACAGGAAAGCAGGGGAGTATAATTGCTCAGGTAAAACAGACTAAATCAAGAACAGATGGGGAAGCGAGTCACACAGCAAGTGGGTATGAAGGCACAACAGGGCTCTCCCTGTTGGGAGTGGGGGTCAGTGGCTATCCAGGCTTTTTCAAAGTGATCTATACTCCTAATCAATCCCCCATGAATCCCTAATACTCATCCCTAGGGAGGTGTGTGGTTGCATTTCTTTAGCCTTTTGTCTTGAGGTCTGGCCCACAGTAGGAGTGCCTGTCTCTCTCACAGTTGCAGGGCACCTTATCTTCCATATTAGGTCCTCTGAGGCCCCAGCCCTGTCAGCATGAGATTCTAGCCAGCCACACTGGGGTGGAATTTCTAAGGTATAGATCTTGCTCTCAATCTGGTGATAAAATATCCCACAGTTATACACGTTGCAGTTTTCTTGCCCATCAAAACAAAAACAAAAATATGATCACATGAGAGCAACTAAACCCTCTGAGTTCCTTTTAAAAATCCAGCGTCGGAATAATACTTACACAGTGCTTCCTGCAGTGCCAGTGCCTGTGGTGTTTAGGATGTCCCAAATATGGATAAATCTGGGGTGCAGTTCGCTGAGTTCAATTCAAACACTATAATCATGTGAGGTTCAGAGGCCTCTACCAGGGGAGCCTGCCAAGCCCGAGTTCCAGCTCCCCATTATCAGCTTTGGGGCCCTATCTCCATGTGTACAAAAGAAGAGAACAGGAAACATGAGGAACTGGTGAGGGGCTCACCGTTGCCTCCTCTGTGTCTCCATCTCCTTAGGATTTTCTCCCCTTCTCCCCTTCAAGGACAGGAGGGAAAGGAGGGGAAAAGAGGATCTTCTGATATTCTTTTTTTTTTTGGTTTTTTGTTTTCTACAGTACCAGGGATTGAACTCAGGACCTTGCACTTGCCAGGCAGGTGCTTAAGGCACTGAGCTATACTCCCGGCTCCTCTTCTGACATTTAAAAAAAATACATAGATAAGAAACTGGCCAGAGTGTTGTGGAAGCACACTGCCATTAGGTATGACTGTCTGGAGGAAGGCACATGGCTTGAAATGGGACGCAGCATCACTTACATAAATAACTAAGGTTGTTATATAGATTCAGATATCTAAACAGCAGCCGGAGAAACAAACTGTGGAAAAGAGTTATATGACTTGGCAGAAATAGGACTATTTATTTAATATTGAAAGCACATCCAAATAAAATTCTCTCTTCCTGTTTAGTTGTTACCTGGAGTCACCTGAGCTAATGTAACCAAGCAGAGTTACTAGCATTGCTCTAACATTAAAAGGTATGGCTGGTGACAGTGAGTACAAAACACAGACACCAACAAGGACTGGACAGGCCGGGTCATTCCACACATTTCCCTGATGGCAGAGCGAGGGCCCAGCTGCCCCGGACAGGAAGGAAACACAAAGTCCGTGCTCCTCGCTCTGCAGGAGAGCCACAGCTTCTTCACCTGCCAGGGGGGCTGCAGCAATAAAGCCCCGAAGTCCTAAAAATACCCCACCTTCTCTTGACTTCCTAAGGAGCAAACCATGGTGAAAAACAGCACATGGCAAGACTTCCACAACACTGGGACAGAAGAGGCAAGTTGCCGCGATGTGTGATTATTACAAAAGAAAGAAAGAAGAAAGAAAGAAAGAAAGAAAGAAAGAAAGAAAGAAAGAAAGAAAGAAAGGAAGGAAGGAAGGAAGGAAGGAAGAAAGAAAGAAAGAAAGAAAGAAAGAAAGAAAGAAAGAAAGAAAGAAAGATTTATTCCAAATCCATTATAAACCATTATTTTACCCATGTAAGGTCTAACTGTCCCTTTCAGTTAGCAGAAAATGCAGCTTGAAGGACTGAAAAATTAATTTGTCAGTATACGTTCATTTATGACAACAAACACCCACCATAGAAGGTGGTGACAGCGGGCAGGCACTGCTCGTGCAGGGGACAGGGGCTACGTAGGTTATCGCTTGCACTCAGTGTGTCAGGCATCTGCAACTGCTCTAAACCGTAAAAGTTGTTAAAAATTAAGTGGAATTAATTAATCAAGCCCTCTTGACCTCACAGCTACTGCCAGAGAAATGCCAACTGGCGCAAGCACCTTGGAGCATGCGGTGCTATCAGCTGGTAAGTTCAAAGGTACTAGATTCTCACAGCGCATTCGTTCTACAGTGCTACCCCGCACACAAGTGAAGATGCCCCATGGGCAACAGGAAATAAGAAGTTTCTTAAAGTTATATGAATTATAAAAGTACGACTCTCGGCACCAAAAGATAAAAATTGAGGGGCTGGAGAGATAGCCCAGTAGGAATAAGCGCTTGCCTGGCAAGCGCAAGGGCCTGAGTTCAATTCCCTAGTTCCACAAAAAAAAAAAAAAGGAAAATCTGAAGAAGTAATCAACAATATAATCACTGCAAGGCAATCATATGGTAATATTTTTACAATAAAAAGGAATTAGACTCGTAGGTCTGATTTATTCCGCTTAATCCAAGTATGATCTCTCATTACATCCATTTACCTATAAAAGCCCAAGCTTGTCTTTTTTATAGCTGAGTAATATTTCATTGTATAAAAATATCACAGCTTCTTTATCCATTCCTCAGTTGATGGACGTTTAGGTTGTTTCCAAGATTTAGCTATGACAAATTGTGCTGCTATAAACATGGGTGCACACATATCACTGTGGTATGATGATTTCAGTTCTTCTGGAAAAATGCCCATGAGAGGAATAAGTAGATTGAATGGGATTTTCAATCCTAGTTTTTTGAGGAATCTCCCCACTGATTTCCATAGTGGTTATACCAGTCTACACTCCTACCAACAGTGGACAAGTATAGTCTACCTAGCGTAAGAATCTGAAAGAGTAAATGGGATCTGAAAAATACAATGGATACTGTGAAAGGGAAAGAAACTGTTCAAAGACAG